>VWPW01006742.1:229628-303482 GCA_013389825.1 Crypturellus undulatus | reverse complement strand
GGGGGGGGGGGGAGAGGGGGGGGGGGGGGGGGGGGGGGGGGGGGAGGGGGAGGGAAAGGGAGGGGAAGAGGAAGGGAAGGGGAAGGGAAGGGAAGGGAAGGGAAGGGAAGAAAAAAGAAAAGCCTCTTTTTTTAACCACTGAAGGAAATTGTAAAGAGTTGTTCCCTATTTGGAGTGAAGTTTAACCTTACATGTTCTGTCTTGTATAAATATTCAAAGTGCTAAATAAAATCCTGGTCTTGGATCTAACTGTAACTCTTAGCATTTTTTTTCCACACAAAAAAATCAGCTAATACCCACCTGCTCCCTCACTATCCTTTCTCCACTCTGCTAAAAAAAAAGGAATATTAAAAAGCATATTTCAGGACTAGGTTTTCAGACTCCTACTCTGCTATTTTTAACAATACATTATTTGTTATACCTCTGATATTCACAAATATCCAGAAGTAGTTGATCAGATTATCTGAATTTATCATGTTAGCCCTTCAATTCTTTCTTTCACATTAGTCTAATTCTTGCACTTTCAGTATGTCCCAGTATATAGTAATAACGACTATACGCAAGCAAAACAAGTAGTGGATTAGTAAGGCAAATAAAAGGATGCGTGACTAATATTTTGCAGTTTTTCTATGGAGACATAGATGCAGTAAATACCCAGACTGTTCTGTTTGTTTTTTGTATTTGGTTTATATAACAGCAATTAATTATTTGTGTTATCCATTAACAAGTTAGGCACATTTATCTCACTTTACAACAGTATGCTGTATGTGCACATAAATCCAAGCCTGGAATTAATTTTGAACATAAAAACTCTGAAAGAATCAAGAAATGAGCTCTAAAAGAGAACAAAAGCAATGTAATATTTGATTTGCAATCATAAAATATAATTTTCTAATTAATTTAAATAAAATTCACCCACAAGCAGGGATTTGTCACAAATCTCTTTCATTCCTTCTCTGAAAACTAATTTGCAAAGGTCCGTGGTTAACCTTAGCACATGGGTGAATTTCACCCAGAGCACTCACCAGGGACCTCAACAGCTGTTTGGAAGGAGTCAAACAGCACAATTAATATATCATTTTTTCAGCACCAAAGTTACTTTGGATAGGATCAATTTGAGTCTCATGCCTCTTCACCACCATTGCATATTCATTCTGTGAGCTCTATTTTTGTATTATGCTGAGCAAATATTTATTGTCAGGTTCTTAGCATAACAAAAATAGGAGCAAGGTGTCACAAAGTGATCAGATTTTTGAAGGACCTTGTTTCTTAAATAAACCACCATATTTTTACCAATCATTCCTGGCTGTTGAAAAAGATATTTGATAATTTGTTATTTGATATATTTGCAGTCAATTGGCATTGCATTTCAGAACATGAATGGATTTAAATCAGGTAAAAGGGCCTCTTGTAACAATGCAAAGTTGTCTGTACAAAAGGACAAAGGAAATAATTTATATGTAACTATCAGGTAATTAATTTCCAGTTCTAATTTAGAAAAGATGTGGAATTAACCATATCTCCTGATAGTCACTTAAAATGTTTTATCACCATCAGATATACATTTACATTTATGAATTGACTTTAGCTTCCAGCTGATGCTCTCTTAATGCATTCTTTGCTTAATCATTTTAATATTATTTTTAAGCCATTGCAAAAATTAAGACATTTCTCGCTGAGAGTTGACTAACCTGCTAGTAGACAGATTAATGGAAGAAGGCAAAATTCTCAGGATTCGTCTCACGGGCAAATCTGCTCTTTAGATGCATTGCAGAATGAGGAACATGAACACTTTACTTGGCCTATAGATTGGTAAAGCAGTAAATTCACTGAGATGTTACCATACTTCCTCAGTTTGTAAAAAAACTGTAATCCACGGTAGGACAGACAGACAGCCTTTGGAGAGAGGAGAACAGATCCCAGTGTATTCTAGGTACAGCAAACAATTTCAGGACAGTGAAACCACATTCATTATGTCTACTCAAGATATGGCGTTCGCAGGGGTAAGGTAACTTCTCCTTAGAAAACATCCAGTTGAACAATTCTGCATGAGCTGATACTGCAAAATGTGCTCAGCTGCAGTCACCTAAATAAGAACTGTGAATTCAGTCTGACACTGCTCAAAATCTTTCCAACTTTAAGAATACCTGAATAGGAAAAAAACACTCATTCACAAGTTTTCACATGGCTAGCAGCAATTTCATTTAATTATTTAACTAGTTATGAGCAGGAGGGAAAGTAGAAATAATGCAATAGGCATTGCCATTACACTACAGACACATAAAACTTCAAAACAAACAGTTCATGAATAACGCATAACCTGATATGTTTGTATGAAAGTGTTCAGTGAGTAAGATCTAAAATAAACATATGTATAATATCTGATTTTTTTTCTGTGAATACTGTATGAAGAGAAACGTGGTAAAATTTGCAAACTTCATTCACAAAAAAAAAATTCACCTAGCATGAGAAACAGAACAAGGTAGCATGAGATAGGAAACAATTATTAACCCTCAACTGCTTAAATAATCAGGATAATCCCTCATCTCAAAGTCTATGAGCACAAGCACTAGAAAGATCCCCTCAGGAGACATTGGATTAAATGTGACATTCTCTCACTAAGCAGACCATCTAGAAAAAATCTGTAGGGAGACAAAATTTGGAAGTTCACAGAAGCTGCAAAACAGCTAATACAGGGAGTGAAAATGTCATGGCTTAACTGGCTTTTCTCTGCGTAAGACTGGTATGTTGTGTACTTCAGTTAAGTCTCATTCTTTTTAATTCTCCAGAACATAAATCATAACTCAAATGTTGAATAACTTCGAAACTAAATAATTGGCAGTGGAAGATAGCATTTTTCTCTGTAAGCTTGGGATCTACTTTGTCAGTAACTTGTTGAAGTTCAGGGATTCCTGCTTTTGTAGGTGATAAACTCACTGTCTTCTGGCCATATATTTATTTAAATTTAAACAATTTAACTTTCATACTCACATTTGCTCTTGGCACCTATAATCAGTATCACAGCATAAATTAGGTCTGGGTAATATTTCTAATAGGCACATTTAGTAATCCTGGAAGAGAATCCAATGCACTTTGTGACAGGTTGATTACTTGGAGCTTTGTACTTTTTAAACATACTTCTAAAACTTTTTAAACATCGTAACAGCTAGGTCAATGCACTTACAAGCAATATTTGTGATTGTATACTGAAGAGAAGCAAAGTGGGAAGAGGATAAGCTATACCTAGCTCCAGAATATTAAAATCCACTGAATGCTTTTTTGTGTGTGTGGTTGTTGAAAACTGTTTTTTCTCATTGTGTCTCAGTTGCTTCAATAGTAAACTAGGGATGCTCACTTCACTGAGTAAGATCTAGTAACATGAATTCTTTGGAGAGTAAATTCTGTGAAAGTTGAAACACTGCAAGCATATTCCCAAGGAAATCACTCTATGAAAAGCTTTTCATCTTGCATTACATTAGGTGCAATGATATACATTGATGTACACAATAATATTTTCTTCAGAAATCTTGCAGTGTGACTGTCGAGTTTCCCAGCAATGGGATAGAGAAGATTTTACTGACTAGTAAGAAACTAGCTCTGTGTTCACAGATGTCACAGCCTGTCACAACCCTTCACAAATATGGGATTGTTTCCCTTTGACACTTTGTTCACTGTTCCAGTTTAGTTGGTAAGCTTTGATATTACAAGGAATTGTGCTAACGTCAACTTATGATCTCTGCCTTCTGTATTAAGAAGCTGATGCAACAAAATTTTCTTGAGAACATCCTTGCAATGTGTCACTTGTCTACCTCAGCCATTTACTAAATATAACCGATTATATAAAACAGCCTCTGGGAGTCTGCTGTCTAATGGACACTTTCTATACTCGTATCACACTAAACGTGCAAGATAACACCTTCACTCAGCGTGCTGGAAAGGTTTGGTGGCTGCTGGCATCCAACCTTGCATTAACTGTTGATCAGATGAACAATTTGCAACTCACCCTAGTCAAATAAGTGACACTGAGCTATGAAAAGGTATTCATAAGAACAGTATCAAGGGCACACTCATGTTTAAATCACTGTCATCCCCTCATCTTGCTCTAGCTATCTTTTTGCAACATTTGTCCTTACGATTTTCTGGTTCTAATACATTAATTACAGGATTTCATATGAGTTTTCCTGCTACCACTGTGACTACTCTGTATTGCTTGTGAAGAGTCAACAACTGCCCGCCTTAAAATCATTCCACAACACGTATTTGTCATGTTGTGGAATGGTTTAATTGTTGAGAACCTAACAGAGCATTTCTTTGACCTTATTGACCAAAGTGCTATCTTATCAGATAGCACTTTGATTTTATCATATTTCATTTTAGGACATCTACAAGGACTTAGAATTACACAGAAGTGCACTCCGCAAAGCAGGTGTAAGACTGGTGTTATAGGAGTATCAGAATGATCGAGCTCATAATCAAGAGGTAATAAGTGCTTTTCTGATCTTGTGTCACCATCGAGACATGCTACATCCCAAAAGGCTTCAGATCCTATTGGTTCTGAGTTGGTTGTTCCAGTCAGCCACACCAAACTGATAGGATACAAACAAAAAAAAAAAGACTTTCTGCTCTTTTCTCCGAGAAGGGACAGTGACTCTGACTGCTGCTCTACCATTCAGAAGGATGCACTTGTGACCCCAGAGGAAGAGTAGGCAACCAGAAGTTAGAGTAATTGAAAATGATAAGCTTTCACTGAGAAAGTGGCATGATTTATAGGGGGAAATGGTTCATTGGCAAGGATTATAGCTGACAGTTGAAAATGGCACTAGATTTAGATCTCCATCTGCATATCAGTGATAAACATCTGCTTGGGCTGTCTGTCAAAGTATTCCTTCTTATTTAACCTTTTATTTTTCTAGAAACAAAAAGTACAGCTGAGTAGCCCATTATAACCGGTACTGTTACTTGAGAAGCTACATACAAACTTTAGCTAATCCAAAGTTCTTGAAAGCATTAGAGAATATTGTGTTCCAGTTTTAGAGAATAGAAATGAAATACATTTGTGACAAATGACTTGCCCAAGGTCACACTGCAGCTCAGAAACATAGATCAGGTCTCCTGATGTCTAGCTTGATGCCCATCCTTTCTAAACAGCCTGAGTTCAAATTGGCTGCTGTTTGACGATGCAAACTCATCATACTTGCTTTGTGGTATAACTGCCAAGTTTCTATCATTTTTTTCCTTCTTTCCTTTGAACACATTTTCTTTCCACAAGTATAATACTTTTTTTTTTTCCCAAAAAAATTGAACTACATTCTGACATTTTAAATTATTTTCTTACAGGATTAGGAAGCCAATTTGGAAATCAATCAGTTGTGGAAAACTGAACCCCAAAGTACTACATTTACAGTGTAGAACTAGCCCTTCATACACATATACGGTGTATAAAATATTGCAGCTTGCTCACTGTGATTGCTAAAGGACTGCATTATTCTTCAGAGAAACTGTTCTTCAGTTTTGACATGATCTCTAAAACTTCATGACTGTGACAGAAGTAGCATGCAGAATAATATTTCGCTAACAGTGGCAGTCTGAGTGCTTATGATACCTGCTTAAAATGCTTAATGATTGTTCCAGTGTTTTGAAAGTGTTTGCTGATTACGCTTCTACCAAACTATAGAGGTCTTTGAATAGGTCATTAACATAGTAAGCAACTAATATGTTTGCTAATATCTGACAATTCGAACATTCAAACCCTTTCATAACTATTCATGCTTTATTTCATTTTTTAAAGATCTGCCTGCTTAAGAATATGAAATTCTTTCCTCTTCTTGAACTATTGCAGTCTATAGTTTTATTTGATTAAGCAGTTGTTTTCCACTGCATCTGTATCAGATTTATTCAATCGTGATTTCAGAGAAATGCAGGAATCTGTTGGGATCATTAAAAGCTGTGTAGGCACTTAAGTTTCCACCAAGTCTATATTTACATTCAAATTTGTACAAGGTGTAGATAAATGTATAAAATGTATTCTTTAACATTTCTCTTTTCAAACAAGGACAAGTTAATATATATTCTATCCATCCCTCTTTCTTTTTGACAATATTAATATTCCTGGTACCGTGTCTTTTTGTACTCTGCTTTTCCTAAGTGATAATGAAGTAATCCAAGTCATCATTTTATCGAGACACAAAGATTCATCATTCTATTACCATGATATTTACTGTAAGATCATTCGGCTCCCATTGCGAGGCACAGGCATTTGCGAGACACGCACATAAAATGATTAAATGCCTACAGGGCTAGGCTCACTACAGAAGCACTTTAATGGAGAAAGAACATCCTTCAGAAAAGCTTAACAGAAAAGTCTTTTTCTCACCGATGCTTATTTGTGAGTGCAGTACCTGCTCTTTCATGTTTAAGTGACCGTGGTGCTTTCCCAAGACACTTCCCCAGTATCTTTGTAGCGAAAGATGACAAACTATACATAGAACAATCTTTACTCGTGACTGATATACAAAGCTTAGATTTCTGTAAACATAACCGCTTCTAATAAGTTAGTGGTAAATTCTGCATGACTTGCAGCTCTAATAGCTCCAGAAATTTTCCCAAAGAATCATGAAGTCACTGATAGGCAAATACATTCCAGCACAATTTTATACAAATGTATATAGCTATCATCCACCCACGTTTGTTTCTGTTATCAGATGACAATAATACATAGAATTATGTTTATTTGTCAACATCCTATCTTGTCTTACACCACCTTCAGGATCCTGAAATAGCTGCACAACATAAACTTCCCCACACACTTACTACATGGTCCGTTTTCAAAAAATATTGCTTAGTCACAAAGTCCTAATAAAAAACAGGAAGGCACCCCTATCATCTCCAGTTCTTCTATTAAAACTATTTAAAGATTATAAATGATTGTTTTATAAAAGATAATAAGAGACGACAACAACAACAAACAATGATCACATTGGTAAAATGGTTTTAAATGGATTGGCAGACGAGAGGGAGGGGAGAGAGATATGGTAACCAAATCAGTTATGAATTTCTGTGGCACAAAGACCATATGAGGTCGAAGAGGATTTTATCTCAAGGTTCCTCATAAAATAACAGCCCATGGGTGTTTGTCTTAGGTTTACTACTGCTGTTTTCTTTCAGAACCTCTTGTATTTCATCAGCCTGCCTGGTGCATATTAAAACTTTAATGCAAATATTGATTGCTGAAACTGTCGGGTAGGTTGTAAGGTTGCTACTGTTTCAGCACATTTGCTGCCCTGGGTTGTTCAAATTTTTCTGTATTCAAAAGATGAAAAGAATATTTCTAATTCAACATGGAGTCAGTCATGAATTACCACAGTTCTTACATTCTTCAAGTTACAGCAGTAAGTTTTTTACCCTATTGTTATTATTATACATCATCCTACATAATGGAGCTAACAAAAAACATGCTTTCATCTTGCTACAGAAAATAAGCGCTTAAAGCAAAACCCTTTCATCTCTGTATCCTTTATTATTATTAGCACTGCCACAACCACTGTTCATCAAGAGGCTGTACAAAGAACAAAAATATTTATTTTTTCTGGGCACCAGGGGATAATTATCCCCACCAAGTGATATGCATTCAGAAGCAGGCTGTGAATGTGTGAACCCCACCTCTTGTGGGGGTTTATCAGTCACAGAACACAAACTAGTGCTTTCTGTAGTCAAAATTAGTTTTGCTATTGCTAAACTTAGCTGATCTTCAGGAACTAAAATGGGCAAAGCCATTGTTTGTTGCTTAGCACTATATATATATATATATGATTAGAAGGAAAATACTAGAGATATTAGAAATAGATTAGAATAGATTAGGTATTAGAGATTAGAAAATACTAGAGGAAAAGAGTAGTAACTGTCTCAGAGGACTTAGTCCTCTTAATTAAGAAATCAACAGGAGTCCATGTGCCAAGGATGCTTATCTATCACTCTTCTTATCCAAGAGACTTCTCAAATCATCCAGAGATACCAAGAATACAACCAAACTAGATGTTTACCTGTGCAAAAGCATAACAGGCCAAGGAATACAAAAGTCAACTTATTCTAAAATATATTTGTGCCTGAGCAAGGAAAACGAGACTGACTGACTGAGGTTATTTCGTCTAATTTCAATTGCAATTCTAAGCTCTGGTACCATTTAATGATCTGAGAAGAATTCCCAAGTGATAACGCCAAGTTTTTTGTTTGTTTTAATTCCATATTTTATAGCATTTCAAGAAATTTTGTTTCTTAAAAAAGAGAATAAATGTCTTAAAGTTTCTTATTAGCAAAGATTACATACACAGACATGGTTTTTGTAAGAGAAACAGAGTAAAGCAGTAAGGCAGCATGGCCTGCACGATGTATTCTTCCCTTGAGTGGATTTTTTCTTTGGAACGTTTCTCTTAAGAAAGAGCATATTCAGCAAATGTAACCTCTTCTGGAACCGCTTCCCCAGGGTAATTCAGGCCAGCTTAAGATGCATTTCTTCTGGTGAATTTTAATTATACCTGTCTTACTGTAATAGAGAAAAATCCTTCCTTGATACATTACTTCTTCAGGAGCAGAATAATAGTCTCTGATCACTATGCTTTAAATAGCTATTAATATTTTATTAACATAAAGCATTCTGATACTTTCCAAGTATTTCTTAATATATTAGAATGTCCTGGTCCCAGCACAGTATATACAGTTAAGAATAGTGCTTAAGCCCCATGAGAAAACTTTCTTCCTACTAGAAGGAGTAGCAAAATTTTTCTACAAAATTTGACTGTTCCCAGTTGTTAATGTAGACATTGTGATTTAACGGAACTTGCAGTAGGATAGCAATTAGCCCAAAAGCATGCAACCTTCTGCTTTTTGGAGCAACTTGTGAAACACACCCTGCAAAACTAATCTACCAGAGTAAAAACATCAGAAATTATGTTCATCCTCTCTCAAAGTACACTGACAAAGCAGT
Organism: Crypturellus undulatus; assembly: GCA_013389825.1. Classification (NCBI taxonomy): domain Eukaryota; kingdom Metazoa; phylum Chordata; class Aves; order Tinamiformes; family Tinamidae; genus Crypturellus; species Crypturellus undulatus. The sequence goes on along the minus strand of VWPW01006742.1, from coordinate 294,502 downwards.
TACTCTGCACTGGACAAGATTTTTAATGTAGATTAGGAAGCCTCAAACTTTTTTTAAAATCTAGAATAACTGCTGGACTGATATAACATTAGACAATATCTAATGGATATTAAGTCAAAGCCAAACTCTCACTCGGTGTTAATGCAGGCAATTAGAGCAGTCTTGACTAATGGATCACCTGTCATCCTCAATGCTACTGCAGTACAAGGTTTCTGTTTTCAAAAGGTTCATTCACTATACTCATCACTGTTATATTTGAGCACCTCTAGTATTGCATTTAGCAGCACATTTAGCAGCATAAAAACAGCAAGAAATGGTCATAAACAATATGTCCTTTTAAATACGGATGTATTTAAAACCTCAGCTGAGGTTTGAAACAGAATGATATGGGATGTGTGTGCCATCATGTTGTTTTTGGTGAGCCATAGAAATAAAGCATTAACACTCTTGTGTTAACACGATGACATTTGGGTCTGCCTTCTTGCTGGACAATCTTATTTCACTCTCTATCCACTTCAAAGAAACAATTCATCTAGGTGCAACAGGGCTTTCATCTAGCTGTAAGCTGAAAGAATTAAGTCTCTGAATGAGCCCACATAAATCTAAGCCACACACCCTGATTAAGTAGTACATCGCGACCTGTGCATCCAGAATATGCACCTCCAGCCTAATTCTATGTGACGGTTGATTTTCTATTTTTATATCCCAAGCTCCCAACTGTATTTCCGAGCTTTAAAGAAATATTTATCCTGTACTGGTTTTATACTGATATATGATATTCCCTAAAAGGAAGCAAAAATTCAAGAAGCAAAGATAATGGTACCAGATTTTGTTGCGGCCTGAAAGTACCAAAAAGAAACATGAACTCCTGCTCTATTGTCCCATCTTCCTTCCAGTAATTATTCCTGCCTAGTAAGAAATAATCTCTTACTTTTTATCTTCTTGGATGCTTTACTAAGATATCTCAACATTTCTCAGCCATGCATAAGTATTTCTTTTGCTGAGGAGAAGATAGCCTGTTAAAAGCAGATGAGGCAAGCAAAGCTCAGGCACATTAATTAAATCGCAAAAATGAATACGGAAGAATCAAGAATAACCTTATACTTATGTTCTAGATATATCAAAAATATAGGTATATTTCAGCATAATGTGAGGAAATACAATGGACAGTTCCATGCAACAATTCGGATGAGGTCATCAGCATAACCCATTTCATCTATGATTCTTCCATACGCATAACAACAAATCTACTCTTTCTAGAGAAACAAAACTGGCGGACAATTTCAGACTTTCACTAGCAATAACTATGAGCAACATTTCACTAGAAACAAATGCTGTGTTCTATATCTGATTAGGATGAATTAAAATCTGATTTTGTTTCATAAAAGATGCTAGAACAGCAGTAAGAAATCTACCGATTTGAAAAACAGTAGTCTCCAAGAAAAAGAGATTAAGAACATTTAGGAAACATTTAGAAAAAATTATCAAAAGAGTCACTTGCAACTGTTAGGTAATCTTGACTAACTTGTTTGACTGACTCTTATTTTAAATCCTTGTTTCCCAGTTTAAAGTTGTCTTTTGATATTGTACGCTCAGAAAATATTTGGCTGACACTCAGTCCCTTGCTGAAACTGTTTTACTGTTTTTCTGGAGCTTCTATGCAGAATTTGTCTGCAATAGAGATGTGTCTTGAGAGAGCTAAACCCAGACCACATCACAAACAAACCCACCACCCTCAGTGCCTCTTGGCAACACTGGGGCGGATATTTGATACCTGTAGGGGACATAATAGCACAAGGCTATTATGGCACTCAGAGGCCAGATGAACACTCCCTGTTACTCAACAGCTTTTTCATATGCATATGAAATTCAGCATTATAGTAATAGTGAAGATTAACATTCTGTTAGCATTGTGGGGTGGTTTCATTTGTTTGTTTGTTTTATTGTGGTTTGGTTGGAAAAGGAAAGCATGAAGAATTATACCCTTAAGAAGCCTTGACAAGAAACAGTTGTAATTCTTGTTACCATACAGAATCATAATTAGTTTCAACGAAGAGGCTGGATGAGGACTACATGATTATAAACTGTAACTACCTTCATGCTTATTACTTTCTATGGCATTTTGGTCTTGTTTATGAATTGCTACTTCAGACTGTAGTTATTTCTAAGACGTACTTAGTAGGAGGAAAAAGCTACAGTTTATTTGAAGGATTTTGTTTATCAGATTGATTTTGTAGCTGAATACTGTAAAAAACCGTCTGCTTAATAAAGGTGCAAATATTGCCACAGTCTACTGAAACCAGCTTTCTCTTTCAGTAGACTAAATAAGTAAATGAATGTTATTGCCAAAATAACTCAATTAAAAGTTCAGCATAAAAGTCTAGGCAAAGTAAATTTGTCTAGTATCACCATCAGGAAACTATTTTTTTTGGCAGATGACTGTTTCTGAAAGAGGATAAATATATGAAATAGTAAGTGCTGCAACAGCATACTTTGGAAAAGGTTGTTTAATGTTGCTGCTTTGCAGACACACATTTTCATCACTCCATGCTCCTGCACAGATCCAAAACAAAGGCAGAGCATCTGTTCTCTAAAAGGGAGAAGAAAGTATCTAGTTTAACTACATCTACTTCAACTGACAAGAACTGTTCCTTGGAGAGAAAGATACATGTGTTGATTTGCTGAAGCCCTTTGAATACAGATGGTGAAAAACACAGTCTTGTCATGTGAAGTGACTTCTCATTGTCACAGAAAGTGCTGCAGACATCTGTAAAATGTGTAGTATGTACTGAAGATAATCTCCCTACTTGCTCATTTGAACGAGTTCTGAACCCATTAAAAAAATAGAGATAATGTAAAAAAGAGTCAGATCATCTTGCAAGCCAGAGTGTCACCACATATTAATGTGAAGAAAATGGCATTAAATTTACAGATGAATTCAGATTATGGGTATATATTAAAATGAAGAGATATTAGCAAAATACACTAAGACTATATTTGTTTTGAAATAGAGATATATGCTTGCAGTGTGAATTGAGGATAAATGTACAGACATTTTTAGCATTTGGCATTATTTATCCCTGTAGTGCAAGCACAATATATATGTAAAAACTGCAGATATAGTGTAATATATGAATCTAGTACACTATTGTCTACATTTTAACTGAACTAAGCTTAATTCTTGTTTTTCTTCCCTCATTCTGAAAGACACCACGGGCAAAATGGAAATGATTGAGTATGAATGTCAAGAGGAGGACTAAAAATGTAAATATATTTCATTTCCTGAAGCTCTCTGTATCTTATAAGAACAAATTGGCTCCGAGTGTAAGACCACAGGCTCAGCTGCTGCAAATTTGTGCATGTCATTGGAGTCAATCGGAAAATTAATTTACACCCCTAAAGACCTGTCTTTCAGTCATCAAAGTCTCCCACACCAAAATTAAGCTGTGAAGTTTAATGCTCCGTATGGATCTATGAGTGAAGGTTACACTTCGGGAGCTCAGATTGCTTCAGCTTGGTTGTTGTTAGGTGACAAACAGACATCAGAGAATTGATTCATGGAGCAAACTCAACCTACCAACCAGAGATGCAAAATAAACAAACTTTAAAAAAAAATGCTTATTTGTAGGAGAGAAACTGACACCTGTAGAAAGGACATAGCTTCAGGGCAGCTATATCTTTCATGCTAATACCATCATATTTCATGCAAATCTAATCTCATCAGAGAGTATTTGAGGATGAGCACTATTACACATGACAGTCTTGCCAGATTCCCATTCACAGCATAAAAATAAGCTATCCTCAAGGTTAAAACACTTAAACCACTTACTTTCTTTATGAAGCAAGATTTAATATTTCCCTCTCTTGAGGAGATTACTGCAAGTTCATAACAACATTTTTACTATTTTTGCAGAATGCCTCAGTTTGAGGTTTGATTATGCAAATGCTAATACACTGGTAGTCTCCACAACAGATGAACCAATAATCTTTACAACAGTGGGTACAAAATTCTTCCTCAAGTTTTATTACACTGAAATAATTGCAAATCACAAGAACTAGAGTAATATTCATTTCAATACTAGGCAGATGATTTTGTTACTTTATGCAGGTTTTGTCTTTCCTTAAGGAGTATGAGGGAGTTAAATAACAAAAATTAAATGAATACTTATAAGAATAGTTCTTTTGCATGGTAACTCTTCCACTGTAGTGGAGAAAAATTCTTCCCCTCTACTCAACTGCTTTAGATCATTCAGTCTAAGTGCTGTAAATTCCCTGGGGTCATTATGACACAGATACCTCTCATTCCTGTGACAATGGTCCTAATTTCCCAAATGACATAATAACCTATTATCCAGCAATTCATAGCTATGACTGCTGGCATCTGTTTACAAATGTAATCACAGACTGGTTGAGATTGGAAGTGACCTCTAGAGATCATCCAGTCCAACCCCCTGCTCCAGCAGGGACACCCAGAGCACGTGGCACAGGGCGGCATCCAGGCGGGTCTGGAAGATCTCCAGAGAAGGAGACTCCACAGCCTCTCTGGGCAGCCTGTTCCAAATAATCAATAAAGACATATAAAGTTTACTCTTCCAGGCTATTTATTTTGCATTACAGGAAATGGTCTGTGGGGGGAAAAAATGAATTCTAAAATAGTTCTTTTCATGTTTAAAGTGAAACCTGTAGTTGGAAATAGAAAATTCTTTGTTCAGCAAAGGGGAACTTACTACTTTTACTTAATACAAAGAATTTTCTTATGTCATGAAGCACACCGAGACAGTCACAGAAGCCTGCTTCATTCCAGGGACTTCAAAGAGAAACAAAGAAGGCAGGAAAATCACATTCTTTAAATGAAGCAAACTAAAGCTAGGTAATATCACAAGAAACAGGTAGATAACAAATACAGCCACCAAATTTGAAAACTTTACCATGGCAGAAAATGCACTTAACCATTTTAACACTTAAGGTCTAAAGAAGGCTGATAACCTACCAAAACTCAAAGGACAAAGCCTGTGGGAAATTCTTACTGATGTGTTGTGAACAGGGAATTTTTTAAATTTTTAAAATGTGCACAATAAGAATGAAAAGGAGAAAGGAAAAGGAAAAAAGAAAACAAACCTTTGCTTTCCTTTAAAAACGTTTGAACATTTGTTCTTTCTTTCTTCTTGAAGAAGTATTCTTTTAGATACCTATCATTTAATTATGATTTTTACTCTATTCCAGTTCCTGATAAAATTTCTGGATGGAAGTAACTTGTACAGTCAGTACACATCAGCTCTCAGATGATCCCATTTTCACTACTATAAATTGTTTTGTTTTGTTTTTTTGTCCATTAGACTTTAAATTTCTGTGGGGAGATGTGAGATATTGCATTTGGTTATAGAAAATTCTAGAAAAGAATTTACTCGCTAGATTAAAGATTTTATTTATTCCCAATTAAAAGTCAGGAAAGCTCCTCTGACCATAAACTTTAAAGATATTTATTTGTTGCAATGCTGTAAGAAATTACCTAAGGCTGTCAAGTGGCCAAAATGAAAGAAAACATTGTGCCTTCAGTTCTGATCTGAAGAATCAGAACTCCTTCCCTAACAAAAAATTATTATTGTGAAAGATTCTCTTTGGTGCATAAATGTTGTTACTAAAATGGTTAGCTTTAACTGACAGTATCATATAACTGTCTGGAAAAAAAAATGTGTCTGCTATTCTTTTGCTTGTCATGCAGAGTATCAGAGCTGGCTCTTTTAAGAACTGGAAAGACTTGTTTGGGATCACGTTATACAGGCAATGAATTCTTCTGGCTGAGGAACTTAGACTTAAACAGACCAAACCATCTGATAGTGCCACAGATGTGCAAGCAAAAAGTGCCTCCCAAAATGACTTCATGGAAAAGCCATATGTTCCTGCCCTCCAGTCATGTCTATTCTACATGTCACACTGAAAAAGAAGTCTTGGTATATATATACCCAGTACAGTGTGCAGGCTGCTCTGTCAGAGATAGCAGTGAATTCTTTGTACGTCTTGTTGGCTGGAAGTCAGAAATGTCATAATCTATTACTCAAGTTGCTCAGATAATGGTAAGCTCTCCCTGCTCCAGTGCGAAACTTATGAGATAACAGCAATCGAGTTAATATGAGCATTTACTTCCCTGGGGGAGTAAAATACAGGCATCCTTGATTTTAAAATACACTAATAACTTCGTTTTTCATGATAAGATAGAGACAAACAGAAGCTACTACTGAAATAATTATTTGTACTGATTTATATGATGTTGGGAATATTTACATATACTTAAAATACTTGGATGTCAAGTGCATATATATTCAAGTGCTGTCAAATGACCTGAAAATTTACCAGTTCACCTTATTTGCCAGCACTATTTCCGTTAGCTTCACTATCAGTAATCAAATTTCTTCATATGTACAGTGGTTTTGATAGTCCTAATATCCAAATGACTGGAGGGTCACTGAAGGCACAAACATCAACAGTTCAGCAGCAGTAACCATTTTAACAGCTTGCCAGCATTTCCTATTCCACGTAAAGCTGAAACCGAATCACTTAAACCTACTGCCCAGCAGCATAAGGATATCTGCTAGAGCCATAAGAGGTCCAAAAGACCTCTTTGCACCCCAGTGAGTGCCTTCAGTCAGAGCTTCCTGCTAGAGCTCTTCATCTGTTCCCTGAGACTTCGAGTTTCTAAAAGACTCTTACTGAAGCAGGGCTAAAGACCTTTCCTTGAATAACAGAGGAACAAAGAGAAGAAAATTGCAAATGAACTTTCTGTATCTCAGGTGAGTACTATGACCATTTCAACCACCTAGTCTATCTGGTATTAGGTAAAACAATTGAAATTGGATCCTTTGCCATCATGACCTTTCCCATTTTTAGGAACAGCACCTGACTGAGCTGCAAACATAAAGAAGGTCTCCATTGTGCAGTGTCATTAATATATCTATCCTCAATGGAAGATGATCAGATAAGGCACAATATATGTTACAATTTCAAGCTTTTCCAGTGGTCAAGAAAGCTCCTGCAGAGATCAAATTGATTGTATTTGGATAGTTTTTCCCTACCTCATAACAACATCATTAAAAATGCCGGAACTAAAACTCCAGAACTACACTTTGCAATGTAGTGGAACTGTTAACATATCAGCTCACTCACTGTGATGAGTGGTGCTTAGTACCACATCAGCAACATGTAAAAGGAAAAATGCTGGGTGCAGGATCGGGATTTTGTCCTGCAACTTGAAGTACTGCAACCGTGAATAGCAGGAAGTGATGGGAACCTTGATCTTGAACCTTTCCCAGTCTCTTTTCATAGACTTCTATTTTATCCTTCGCCTGGGTATAGGTATTCTAGAGCTGGCTTCAGTATTGCCGATTGCAATAATTCTGTCTCATTAAAATCTTTGTGGAAATTATTACAACATATTTTATGTTTAGAATAAGTTAAGCTAAGAAGTAGCTAGTAGAGATGATTGAAAGAATAAGTATTGTATATGAAATTCTTTACAAGGAATGTCCCTTTCCATACATCCTAACAGAAAGATTTTTTTTAATATTATCAAAGATATAAAATGAATTATTTCTTGTTATATTGTTTGGTCATTAAAGTGGTCTGTGGACCAAGGTGGGCACCAAGGAAAATGGCAATAGCATCTCGGTGACACAGTTTGACCCCAACTGTTAAAAATACAATTCCACACACCAAGAGTCAGCTGTCACATGATCATAGTGATATATGTAGTAAGCCTGTGAAGCAATATTACATGTAAGAACATAAATATGTTTCTTTGCAAATTCGAAATAGAAAGTGGAAAGTCAGTCAAAGAAATAGATTTTTTTTATTAACATTCCAGTCAAAATCTATGTCTCTCTATTCACTGAATAAAATTTGCTATTCTCTAACCCAGCTCCAGCTACTTATTATTCATTTATTAAGCATTCCACATTCCTTTCTCTCTTCACCTATTCAGCTTAGAGTTGACATTGTCTATGATTCCTCCTTGAGAACTCTTTTTCCTCTTATTTTTCCCAGGCACTAACTGAATTCCTTCCTCTCACAACCTCAGCAGGAAACCCTCCTTCCTTCTGGCAACAGCTCTTTACCTATAGAGTAGCTGGGAGCCCAGATTTCTACAAGTCAGTTTTTCAAAGCCAGAGCCTTAAACTAAACCAGTCTCTACCTTGGGTTGTCTTTTCCACCAGGAAAAGTTAAAAATTATAGTTAAAAAAGAAGGGAATAAGTCTGCTAAGAAATATCAATAGTACATCACCTTGGACTGCAGTCAATCCTCAAAATGGTAATACAGGCAGAGGCATATCTGTAAGATCAGTAAATGATAATAAAGGATCAAGACTCATCAGTGCTCATAAACCACAAGAAGTGAATGGATTGCTGAAGGTGTGTGTTTTGCTAACAAGTTGTAAGATCTCCCTTTTTAAAAATATACATATATTTGTTTCATATCCTGTAAGTATAGATAGTTTAACAATTTTTAATGGTATTCAGGAATAATTCTAACAAGCAAAAATCAGGTCAAAATCACATATATTTGTGTACATCAAGTCTCTTTACCTTGAAGGCTAAAGTACTTGTTTTGGTGGAATTTGATTCTTACATACAGTCTACATAAGAAATTGCAATAGTGGCAAAAATCTACTATTTTACATTACATCCTGATAAGCGATTCTCAAAAGCAGAATTGCAAAATGAAAATATTTTTTCAAGATGGTGTGGGAACTTCAATATGTTTGAAGAAACATTTGGTATTGCAAAGTCATATGAATTTAGAGGACTCTAATTTTACTTCCTTTGAGACCTTTAAGTAAGACATAGTTGGCAGGAGAAAGCAAGTCTGGTTCAGATATCATTTACACTAGAGATTCCATTTACACTAGTGTAACAGTAATTCACCATGCTGTATGTATGTATTTTCTAAAAATAAAATGGACAGCTAAAATAGAATTTGGCTAGGTTCATCGATCTATTTTCTGATCTCCATTACAATCAGTAAATCTATTATATAAATTTAACCATGTGTATACTTCTTGCAGGTTCTGCTGGTAACAGATAATGAAAGCAAACATTTGAATGTTACATACTGGCATTTTTGGTGGCTAAATATCCATTTAGGTTAAGTAAAACATGCTTTTATTCTGGACTAAAGGACTTTTTTAAGCATTGTGCCACAGGACAATTCTGCATCTACCTACTCTGTGGCAGTAGGTCATCAGGTCCACTGACTGCATACAGTAAATGCAAGAGTGCTGATGACTCAAAAGTAATTGGGAAAAAGATACAGAGAATGTCTGGTCAATTATTACTGTTTGCCACATTTTAGTCTTTAAAACAGTGGTTTTCATTTAAGTCATCACTTACGGTATTGTCATGTTAGCAATATTTTCCTTATTCATCAGACAAGAATTGCTGGCAATTCTCATCTCATTTTGGGGACCTAGGAACGTTCATATTTCTGTTTGCATTTTCTGTCTTACAGTTTCAGCTAATAGCTTATTTTTTGAAGGTAAAATATCAAGCACCTTCCACAATCATTTTCTGCTTTGTTTGGCATGTGGGAAGGAAAAAGGACACCTTCAACTGCAATATTAAATGCTCTTCCAGCCTATAATTCAGGCTGTAGAAAGCAATAAACCCAGTAATATATATAATTGATGTATGTAATGTATATATGACAATATGGTCTATTTTGGTCAATGACTGTCAAATGACTAAAAGAGATCCTGCAAGAACATGCTTTGACTCTTCAGTTATTTGAGCCTGTCTTTGAACACATACAAGTGAGGTTAGAATATGGGCTAAACCATACTGAGAATGACAGCTGTTGATCTTACCCATTAGATTCACAACTGTTACACTGCTTGCTTGAGGTATTGCTAAATGAAAGCTATGCCCAAGAGCTATGTTTGATGTCAAAGCTTTGATCAGGAGGTAGAACAGAAAATAGAGTATTTCTCTAGGAAGATGTATTTTTCAATAGTCCTCATAGCATGAAATGTCTGTAACTAAAATGTATTATTTTGCTACCTCCTCCAGCTGGACCACGAGTATCCCTCCCCTCCCCTTACACGGCACGCGGCTAAGGTAACTGCTTGCAACACCGAGAGCCTCTTGTGCACTGAGGATGAAGAAACACCAGCATTTATCAACTCCTTGCCAGGTTGGGAGCTCCCTGTACACTCAGGGTGATGAAACGCTATAGCATTTCCCAAGGACAAGCACTGTACTCCATTTAGTTGCGCTAATTGCCAGCTGCCATTTACTGCTTGATAAGCCCATCCCTGCAACAGTTGCACCAGTTAATGGTGGACGTTGTTATCAAACAGATCTTGCACTGGTGAATAAAATCAACTAACTAACCAAAGGCCTCTGTGGATTATTTTATCGTTTCTGTTTAATGAGGTATCACGACACACCTGACTTGCTTTAGTGGAGCATGCCCAAGGCCTGTGCATATGGCCACGCAAGCACTGTGGTAAGTCTCCCTAAAGCAGCTACGAAGTCCGTCTACACCTGATAAGAGGGCACCTGGAGATCTCAGTTTTGTTTCTTTCTTTCTCCAGATAGTGCTTTTAGAAACACACTTTAGAAATCTGGTATTGGAGATACTATACACAGTAGCTGCAACAGTAATAGTATACATGTGGTCTTCCCCAGGTTAATATATTTAATAGATAATTAGGAAAAGTTACTGCTAACTCTGTAAAACAACTGCTAATCTGCAAGGAAACAAATACATTTCTGTGTGTATACTTCAACAATAAATATTGATTAATTTCCTTTCCATTCTTTACGTTTCTCTGTGTTTGAGTATGTGTCAAATCATTTATTGCTGTGTGGTGACACAATATTTAAAAAGACAAGTTTTGGATGAAATTAAAGTGAACAGAGGTAAAGCATATTTAATGTAGGAAAGTCAAATAGGAAACCAAAATCCTATAGCTTCTATTTTATTTGGAGGAGTAAGATAAAACTTGCAAAACCTCAATAATGTATAACAACCAAGTTTTGTTTAAAGATGAAGGAATTAAAAACATCTAAACGCATTTTGTCCTAGAATTGAGGAAGATGGGGCTGGCCTCTTTTCACTGGTGGTCACTGACAGAACCAGAGGAAATGGCCACAAATTGAANTAAAACTTGCAAAACCTCAATAATGTATAACAACCAAGTTTTGTTTAAAGATGAAGGAATTAAAAACATCTAAACGCATTTTGTCCTAGAATTTGTATTTTCTCATATAAATTTCCAGCAACCTAATACACTCTGCCAGTAGAACATTTTTAAAAATATTAATGCGACATGAAAGAGGTAGTATTAAGTAACAGAGATTAGCTCGTTTCTGCATTCTACAGTGGACTAATCTAAAATAGACTTCAATTACTGCTATGGCTGATGCACTATTTATTATGATAAGGAGCTGTGTTAGCACCATCAAATGTAGTTTGAAGCTTTTGCATAGGATTTGTAACAAGAAAAAAATATACCTCAAGACAAAAACCTCATTAAAAGATAGAAATATGCATAAATACCTATTAATTCAGCATTGACTCATATAATTATTAAAAATAATCAAGCGAAATACATAGTTGAAATGAAAAATGAATGACAACTGCCTGCCTTCTATCTGGACTGAAACATCAACTCAAAAAGCTATCCGAGGCCCTTCTAATTAAGTAATTTTTTCCTTAACATTTCATGTAAAGGCTAGACAGAATCTTTCTAATCCTTGAATATATTAACTTTTATCAAATACCTGTTGTATAAGAGAACGCTGTGGGAGAATATCCTTTAAAATATATGAGTATTTATTTACTGCCTTAATTTAGTACTAGCATCTCTTTTTTTCTGCCCAAGGTATAGGTTGCTGATCTCTTTGCTTACATATTGCTATGCTGCTATCCTGATCCTCAAAGGAGCATATGAAAGTAGGGAAAAAAATGAGAAATTACAAAGAAAACAGAACTGACGTGGAGATTGGAGGATAAATCCTGGAAGGAGAGTCTAGGGGACCTGAATTTATATAGTTTTGAATGGTGAAGAGTCAGAGGTTATAACCTCTGAACAGTGCACAGGTGCCCTCCTAGTGATTGTGTACATGGTGAAAGGGCATCAGTCATAGTCTCAAGAAATGAGAGGGCAGAACAGGATAGGGTGTCCAGAGACTGGGAAAGGTTTGGACAGATATTATCAGGAAAAAAATATTAGTAGTAAAAGCAATGGAATGATGATATAATTTATAGCATAAAGGGGGGTTGTGGCACTTCCACCTCCAACTCAGAAGAGCTTAGATTAGAAATTCATTAGAATTAGAATCAAAGTACAAAGTAATCTTGAAAAATACAGAGGCCAAACAAAATATAATCCCCTTCCTCTTGGCTATTTGTCTGGTGCCAAGATACTGATTTCCTGAAATGCTTCTGAAATATTGGAAAGTAACATCCAAATAGTAAGCAGTTCGATATAAGCCACTGAAGTTCAACACACTAAATGAATAATTTTCTTTTCGTGCTCCTTAGTTAAAATGCAAAATCATTATGCAGTAGATAAATAAGAAATAGCACAGACATGCATACCTGAGGCTTTGTAGTTCATAAAAGGAAGAAAAAGTGTTTTAATTAAAGAACTAAAATCCACTATTAGAAGAAGGAAAAAAAAACTTCCAGAAGTAAATTACTTCTACCTCACAGAAAAGATAAAAGTTGACAAGCTGGTAAATCCAATCATAAAACACAATTATATTAGGATTTATCTTGTACTATTTTACTGAAACTACAAAGTATAACACCTGTAAAATAATTTCAGATTGAATAGACCTAAAAACTGAATCATTGGTCCCCCGAGATGCTACCTTATCCTTTAAATCAGCTCTAAGATCTTTTGGCTTATGCTGCATAAAGCTTACATTTCCATTTTCATTCCCCTTCCCTTGTCCTGTACCTAAAAGCTTTTATACTCTAGAGCCATCAGTTTATATCAAAGTTGAAATTATTTAATTTTTCATAAAAAGACAGAAAGATATTCAACTACCTCATTGACCTTATGAATACTTTTCAAAGGTTTGATGTGTGATTCATGTCCCTAATATTTAGAGATCAGTAACTCAGCAGACAGAATACATCGACTGGTTAAAGGTCATATCACTAATAAAGCTTTCATTTAGTCAATAAAAAGAACTTTTGGAGGAGAAGTATTTATGACAGGTACCAAAAACTCACCCTAATTTACAGATTTGCTTTTCATATCGGGCAGTAGTGACGATATGTGCTCATGCTTTACTGTAAAATCCAGCCCAAGGATGTAGTAATTTAGAGGTTTCCCTATTCTGAGTAATGCAGTTAAAGTCAGTAAATGCTCATGTGGCTCACAAGGTCTTTGTCTTTAATTATAGCATATGAGATAATAAAGATGACAAAATACGCTACCCTGACAAAAAATACTGTCAAATACCACTTTCTGAGGCAAAACCACACATTTCCAGTTACAGAATGGGTATTTCTTGACTGGATCATCTCTTACAATGAATGATATGAGAAGGAAAAAATTTGAATTTGTAAGTATCAATACTTAATTCCAAAGTTAGAGGGTCAAAATAAAAAGAAATTGAAAGAACCCTCTCAACTTCTCCTCATAATGCTGATTCCACAGAGGATCAATAGGAAGAAGGAGAGGTGAGAATCAGCCTGGCTCATAAAACCCGCACTTCCTCAGCATGGTGCTGTGATGGAGGAAAGACAACTAAGCAAGCACCTCTCACAACGTGTTTTGACCCCTGCTTCTGAAAATAATTGTGACCTCATTCTCTGAGGGCCATTAATTCCCCAAAGTTTTATGAATATTAGAAAGAATAACAAATTAATGATCTATGTAGATATCTCTGCTCCATCTTTACAAAATAAAATTGACAGAAATTGTCTACAGGCCACTCTGTATGTTTCTACTGTAAACTCAATAAGATTTCAAATTCTACTGCTTTTCAATCCACAAACCACTTACTTAACCACTTACTTACATGCTCAATTCTATTTACAAATCAAGGCTACTATACTCAGTAATACTCAGTTTTTCTGAAGTTGTGTCTTAGTAAAATGAGAGTTTTTATGCAATAAATTTTGTCTATAAATGGTTTTTCAGCTTTAGACATCTTTCTAAAGCTGTAAATCTGGTTCCATATCCTCTAGCACCCATAGTACTCTCATTCCACATTATGAGCGAGGACATATATTTTCAAAATATTAATATATGCAGTGGTAAAGAAATATTCATGAAGCTCTCCACTAATGACCAAAAAAAACCTATCTGCTAAAAACTTGACATCTGCCCTGAAAAAAGAATTTTATTAACATATTAAAATGACCTCCAGCTTTAAATGGACTTCTTTTAACTTAATACTAAAATGTGTGACCTAATCCCCTTCTGCATAATACCTAATTAAAGCTGCTCTATTATTAAGATTTTACAGATACAAAAAGGAAGTATTACATAGCCTCCTGAAGAAGGAACATTTATAATAAAAATATCACTCTTACATTTAAAAGATCTCTATTCCTTACAACTCAACATAAGTATACTTAAATTTGGAGATATTTGAGTAAAATATTCTTGGAAGTATACTCAAATATCTCCAAATTTAAGTATACTTAAGTACTGTTAAGTATACTTTTATGAAACTTTAAAATATCCTTGGAAGTATAGAGTTCCATAAAACATCAATGACATGATATATGTCACTGAATTTGCTCTCCAAATTGCTCTCCAAAATGCAATTAGTAAAAAAAGGCACTACTCCATAATTGCAACCAATCCCTATTAGCAACAGTGAAACAATAACGTAAATGTAAGTAGATAAACTTATTGCTCTTTAAATAATATTTGCTCTGTCAAATACTCAAAAGTTCACATCTTCACTTGTCAGGCAACATGTTAACCCTTCAGATCGTGTACTATTTTCTGTCTTCTCCATAGTTATCCTGATGTTCATTTTTACCCATTTACTACATTTCCTTCTTGCAACATCATGCCAGCTGATTCCGGATTCGCCCTAAAGAAAGGCAGCGCAAGTTTTCAAATATGCAGTAACGATCTCATCTGTCTTCCCCTAATCTATTGGTTCTGTTTTCCTCTGAGATGTTTATGTAACGTGATGGAACAAAAACTCATGTGCAGCTCTTTTGCTAGTCTTTTAGGTCATGAAAGGAAATATAAGCGACCGAAAGAAGGCAAAGTTTATACTCATCGCCTTCTAGTCATCACAAAACGTCCTACCACACAAACAGTTGATAGAATGTTTTCCCTAGCTTGCCTTATGAAGAAGAAAAGCATTATAAATGTTTATCAAACCCAAACCAGCATTCCAGTGAAGATTAAGATAAAATGACATTTTGGCAATCTGCAAAGAAAAAACAACAGCACGCTTCTGCTTTTTAAGAGCACTTATTTATAGAGGAGTTATTTACGATAAGTGATTGTTGGGTTAAATACAGTTAGTTATGATTACTTGCAACTGGTATACACCTTTATACTGGTGTGTAACATTAAAAAAATAAAACACACACATTTGCTTGACGGGTGGGGTGCCTTCAAGTACCGGGAGTCCATGATTGACGATGGCAGGATACTCACTTTCACTTGTACACACTTTCCAAAGTAGAGTTTCACATATTCTTTGCCAAACTTCTTTCAGATGAAAGCAAGGCAATACTGAACAACAACAACTCTGGAAAATCATCTTGCCCAGGTTTACAACCATGAACCATATGAACAAATTCTTTTGTGTCACTGAAGGTAACAACCATGAATTAATTTATTTTTTAATTAATCCTGGGTTGGACATGTCTTGAAGAAGTTTTTATTGTTTTAATTATTATTCTTTTAAGCTATACTGAATTCAAGTCAATCTGATGTCAAAAAATAATGAAAAAATAAGAAACCTTTTCTGTATTTTTGCAATGTTAAGTTTGGAGTTCATATGGTATAGTACTTCATTAAGGCACATCACTAGCTACAAAGTCTGGCAATCCCGACTTAAACAAACTTTGATCTTTTCTGTCACAGAGCCACATAATAGTGGAAGCCTAATACCACTATGCTAAGTGCTAAGATAACCAGACAAACTGATTTCCCAATTATCATTTTATCTTCAGCACCAGTGAATGATTTGGAGCAAAGAAAGTAGGCAACAGCCAACTACTCTTACACCTACCCAATGGCACTTCAAAACTTTTTTTTTATGACCTGAAACATAAAATGTTTAGTTTTTGCTTATCACGAAGAACGATAAATGCTATAACTATGCTCAAGATCATTCAACCCTCTGAAAATGCATTCACATCCACTGCTAGCACAATGATTTTATATCCATGACAGAAAAGACAAGAGAGTTTTAAGCTTTTTCTTACCCTACAGCTTTCTACAGCTTGTGAAATTGCCTCAGTATTATATTGAGTATGCAGATAAATAATGGAACATCTGTCTCTCATGTGCTGGCAAACATTCAGGTGGTTTCTAGAAAAAGTGAAATATTGCAGTCACTTCTGCCAAGCTAGTGGTTGTGTAACTGAATAAGAGCACATACATAGTCCTGCGCTTATGAAACATTTCTTCTTTGAGAAGAAATAAAATTTCCTGAAGATTTTATGGATGTCAAAGACTTATTTATATAAACAAATAAATGACGTGCTTAGTTCCTACACACAGAATGGAAACACTAGTCTAGGTAAGTTATCCAGCAAATTTTTGATACTTGATGAAACAGTGACCATGCCATCAGGCATGCAATATGTACTTTAAACACTTGACTGTGGCGCTCTTGAGGATAATGTGCCACTTCTTACACATCCCTAATGGAGTATTGTGGCTTAGAGGCTGCTTGCACTAGCATTTGTGATTTGCCTAACATAGATGATTCTAGTATAAAAATTCTGCACTGTCAATATGTTCACATGCACATCGCGATATAACTAAATAATAAGTAGTCTTAAGAATTACAGAAAAAATTTAAAAAGCATAAAATGTCTAACAAGAAAAAATTACAAAGGTATATTGAAGTGACAGTTCTGAGGATTTTTTATTATTATTACTTGCTACATCATGTTTGTGTGAAACATAGCGGTTGCTCTGATAAAAAATTAAAACACCCTTGCCACTTTCCCATTTCAGGGAATTCAGAATTTCTGGCTAGCTCAAAAGAGTAATGAGTTTGATGGAAATGCTCAGAAAGACAGACAGAGCCTATCAGCAAAATGAAGCAGTATGAAAAGTTTCCTGAAATGAATGATGAATTAGAAAAACATTAGAAAACACCAGTTTTATAAACGCACACTTTGAGAATAACAGGTGATCAATTACTCAAAGGCCTGAATTACTTTAAAACTCACAGAAAGCATGAGAATTGAAAGGTCTTGTTGTTTAAAGGTCTTGTTGTTGTTTAAAGACTTAAATAAAAATGGGAAAAATAGACCCACTGGTTTTAAAATGAAAATCGAAATAGTCAAAAGCCTCCATTTTTTCCTTAAATCCACAATAGCTCCTTTCTTATGTTTTGCAAAGGAAGCTTCTACAGTGACATCAGGTTCAGTTGCCCATCACTTGCATGGAGGCACTGATACAGAGTCACATTACCCAAATGTTAGCAGGAATTCCAATATTTCTCATAGGCCAACTTTCTCTAGAAGTAACTTGTAGACTTACCAGATCAATAAAGCCAGTTTTCAACTTTCACAACAACATAATATTTTCTAAAAATGCACCCCAGTGCATAACAAAACACAATTTCAAAATAATTTAATGAAACTACCAGACAGCTTGCTCTGTGGCATGCCATGCTGTGACAAAGTTATAAAAACTGTGATCTGACATTGCTGTTTGTTATCATTTTCCCATGAGTCTTTTTTCTGGAGTCATTTGAGAGCAAGTCATTTACTGACACTGAATTTATTTGTACAGATGTTTTTTCATGTTTATTTTACCACTGAGGCTATGCAAATATAAGATATGACTGAGCAAAAAACAGTTCTAAAAATTGTTAGGTTCTGCATACTACTGACAAGGTGTCTATTGCTGACTCATGCAATTGGAACAAAAAATCACAGCTGGATCTCATAACACTGGACTAATTCTAAACAGCAAGCATACAGACTACACTAATTATTAGATATCTATGACATATTTCAATTTTTATCTCCAGGAACAAAATCGCTATGTTAGTTTGTTTCTCAGCTTGGGAGAAAGAATTTCCTTAAGTGCTAGAATGCAGTCAGGGAATATTTATTACAAAAATAGTTCATATCCCAATTTAAAGTCTACTCAGTTATCTGCTAAATTTGCCTTTCCAAGTTTTGCTTGCTTTCCCTTTTTCTTCTTCTCTATGTTGAGAAATAAGGCTCATTAATGAAAAATATAAACTGAAGTGAAAAGTAAAAATGAATTAAATTTACTAAGTTGTAATTACTGTATTTTTCTTTCTCTGAAAGGTCAGTCCCACCGTAAATATTCCTAAAAGAGAATCTCTATAGAGATATGAAAGTATTATATGAGTATACTGTCCTCCAATTCCATTTTCTTCCACATAATGCTTTCTAATATGTAAAAGACAGTGCCTTAAAACAACTGCAGTAGAGATTTTTTTGGTAGGAGGCTGCAGGATATCTCTGAATGAAAAAGACCTTACTTGGAATTTTTTGAGCCCTATGTGAAGAACAACTTGCAGAAGGCAAAGGAGATGAGATAGATAGATATCTCAAGGAAAGGTTTCCCCTAACAGTTGATGAATTTATGAAAAGATAATTTTTCTAAATGGATTTTTCTGTGCACTGTGCTCTCCTAAAATACAGGACAGCACCAGTTTTATAGCCTAAGATGGAAGTTTGCTTCACTACATCAGCTTAGGTAGTTAATCAGTATTAATTTTGCATAGTTATCAGTCCAGGTTTTTGAGGGTTCTGTTTTTAGTGTCCTCTCTGGTATTTAACATAAAGGACTCATTATATACATGTAAATGAAAGAAATATACTTTGAAAGTCAAATGCAATAATGTGACTTAGCACTGTTCATTTTAATCATGATTTGATGTTGCAAATAAAGAAATCTCTGACTGCTTTGTTACTGAGGTAAATATATTTGGAAATACATGTCAAATCCTGAAAATAAATTGACTGAGATATTAAAAAGTGAAAGAATCAGAACTGGATGAAAAAAATTGAATTTTAAATAAAAAATGTTGTGGTTTTCAGAATGTATCCAACTGAAAATATAGTATCTATATTTCAGAGAGCTGAAATTAAGTAGCTACATTTTCATTCTGCCAAGAATTTTTGATTTACATTTTTTATTCTGCCATTCCCTATTCTCTTAATGGAGAGGAAAAAGTTAGCATTCTCATATTGACAAAAAAATTATGTACAGTCAATCACTACGTGACAAAAGAGCAAGGATTATTAAGCACCTCCTGGGGATGTTCTCACGATGCTGTCACAGTCCTAGTTGATGTCTGAAGTTGCTAGCAGCTCCTGATTCACCTATTTCCTTGGAGCAACCTGAGAAAGTGAGAGAGTCTTGAGTAAACCAGCTGACTTGTTCCAGACCATCTTAAATGATCTTAAGCACTGCAGTATATGTTGGCCCTCGGCAGGACTTTGTGACCCCCTCACAAATCTGGTAGATGAGCTAATAAAATCACCTCTCCAAGCAAAGATTTAGGACCAAATTGGTTCCCGAAACTGAAGACAATGATCTGCCATAAACAGGCAGAAAGTAAGAGAAGTAAGAGAGATGCAGTAATTGCAGAGAAATTTGTGCTACAGAATTGACATAATATTGACTTTATGGTTAAGACCAGTTCCAAGGTGTGGATTTCTTGTGGGACTTACTGCAGAGGTCCACACAAGCAAAAAACAGATATGCACTGTGGTATAATGAAACAAAGTGAAGTTAAAGTTAAAATTTGAGAGCTCAGAGCACATTTGGGGAGTGATGCTGCTCCTTTAGGAACAACTATACCTGAATGAACAAAACAAGAAGCAAGTAATGCCTAATGTAGTAGGGATTTACCCTACTCAAGTGCAGAAAGGAAAGAGAAAGGAGAACAAGTTTTGCAGTTCTTCAGATAGTTTTGCAGAACCAAACCTTCAGACTGAAGTAGTGCTAGAAACTGTTAAGTCATATTCTGGAAACTCTTTTTTTTTTCTGCTGTTTGCAGGTGGAACTTATATTTTCCTTCATCTGTGGGGTTGGATTTTATCTTGATTCTACAGAAATAAAAAAATGCAACTCCAGCACTTGTGCACTATTTTTATAAAGTGACTCTTTTGGACCAGCAGGCATAGAAGGTTACTATTTTGTCTTTTTAATACTTTCTGGACTTTCTCAAAATTTCTGTGGAAGGCTCAATTCTCAAATAGACATTCACTTTCAGGAATTCAGAAGTAGCCCTGACGTATACAGGTTATTACAGAGGATACCTTGCAATTTTACTAAGCTGACCTTTGCTTTTTCTGCTTTGAAGTTATGGGATATGCCTTGAACTATTATAAGGCAATGCTTTTTTTTTCTTTTGTATTTAACTGTTTCAAAAGACAAATGTTCCACTATTTCTTTCTGAAATACCTCTGTGAATGAATTTTGTTTTCTGTTTTCTTACATCACTGTGATCTTGTTTGTTGAACAGTTTTAAATATCCCTTGTTTACGTACCAATTCCCTTACCTTACATTTATCACATAATTTAGACAATTTTGATGGTTTCCCTCTAAAAGTTTAACAACTTAGAAACACTGGCTATTAATTAAATAATTTTTTTATACTATAGATACTTCTAATATTGAGGACCATCATTTTTAAATTACAAGGTTAACACAAATACATCTACATGAAGATTGCAATCTAATCCCTGATTTTCTGAAGAATACGTTTCTGCCTCACCTGTTCATTAAGGAGCAGTCCTCTTTTCAAAATATTGTCCCATGGGAGGATACTCCCAGGAATGCCCCCTGCAAGAGTTATGTTACTTTGTGAACAGCTTTATGTTGGTTTGTTGCTGACATGCCATATAGAACCGTCAGTGACCACTTACAGAGATGTTATGAATAAACAGGCAAACTTGAGTAAATCTGTGGCTCTGCCTCAGGATAAAAGTGAAAAACTTTGGTGTTATCAGAGCACCAACAGTTTAATGTCTATCAGCAAATAATTCCTGCAGTCATGTTACTAATATTATTATGAGTGTACCAGTAATCCTACAACTAATAAATTAACAATAGCCTTTGAGTTTCAATGAAACTTTGTTAAAATTGAAAAGAATTAGTTTCTCTTATATTTCATTTTCATCATGATTGAATATTTAGGACACATAGGACAAAGCTTGAATGAAAAAAACAGTCTTCCTTTTCCATTTGTTGGTGACAGAAGATTGCTGGACTGGCATCCAGATCCAAACTTTCTTCTTTTGTAACTGGTGAATTCTCTTGTGATGTGTGCATACCTCCTTTTCTTTCCCACCACACATATATCACTTAAATGGAATGGTTTATCATGCAACAAAGCATAACTTCTCTTACCTATGAACTTCTATCCTTGTTGTCTTATCTATGTTTGAGCACACTGAGTTCTTCATTATACTGGGTAAGACTAATTCGCTTTTTCTGTTTTCCTCGTTTGCACTTCTCAAGTTGACAGCAACTATTTTTTTGGATTAGATTCATTAAATTTGACATAGTAACTACTTGTCTTCTCTCCTGAACTTGACATAATCCTTCACGGTGTATTGAGTTTTGGCTCTCCCAGTGGCAGATTTAAGTATCATTGCTTTCCCATTTCTTTAACTTTGAATATAAAAATCGCAAACAACTACATCAATCCTCATGTAAAGGCAACATATAATTCACTGGAACGTAGAGAGGCGAATCAGAAAGGGAACTAATTATGTCAGTCATGATACACTAGATACATTGTTAATCAGCTTACGAGTATCAGTTTTCAATTGAGTTTAAAAAAAAAAAAAAGCTAAATAATAGGTAAAACCCTGTAAGAAACACCATAAGCATTTCTAAATCCCTGTGCATCAACTTCACCAAAAGATAACAACACTTTCCACTTTAAGTCATTTCAAATATGGAAGAGAAAATTATCCCTTTGGGTTTATAAAACTGGCAGCACAGCAGCACAGGATACAAGCAAGCGCTCCCCGTCTGCCTAACGTGCAATTTCTGTTTCCAGAAAATGATGACCAGGGCTTTCCTTGCTCAAGCAAAGGTAGGTTATAAATGCACATATATCAACCAAGTAAAAGCAAACATAGATTTTTTTGCCTTACTGGAACAGCCCAGAGAGTACAATGAAATGTAACTGGATGACAGATTAAATGCAAGCAGATGACATGATTTTCGCCTCATCTACACACACAGCAAGATGACATTATAGTACCTCTCCTCTCCAAAGTATGCACTCCAATAAGCATATAAAAAGTCTGTTCTTTCTAATACAACATAGAAAATGCCCACTGTAGTATCTGAAATTTCACCTGAAAAGTTCAGACGAGTTCTTCTTTACACTTGTTTGGAGAATAAATAGGTTCAGCTAGACATAAAATAAATAGCTCATAAATGAGCTATGCAAGGCATCTTAAGCAGTACTATTAGTACACTATCAGTTATGCGTAAGAACACACATATGAGCAAATGTGCAAGCAAGAGAGATAAACTGTTTTAATCTTAACTGTCTTGATGTAAAATAGAGCAAAATTAGAGGAGGTCAGAAGCAGGAGAACCCATTCGTAACTGTCCTACACTGACTTTTAGTAATACTATTACCGTGGTAAACAAAGTCAAATACAGTAAAACTTCTGCACTGAGATATACAAGGCACATTTGATAATATTCAAACGCAGACAGCAATTATTCAGATTAAAGTTTAGGGAATAAGAAGTAAATTATGGAAGTTTGGAACCCTAGTTCCCAAGTGACAAACAAAATCAATAGACATTGGCACATCACTCCTAACTGTAATAATGAACCATGAAAGCAGCAGTCTGGTGGTTGGTTTTAAGACTCCGACGTTCAATACATACATCATTTAAATAGTTACTGAAAAGGTCATTGTGTTCAAGACTGAAGATGATACAAGAATTAGAAGACCAAACAAATAGGACTGAACAGTACAAACGAAGTCAGATTTTGACTGTTTAGCTGAAAAGCTTAGCAGATGGCTAAGGCATTTGGTTGTACAGAAAGATGCAAAATAATTAGGCTTGGAGCAAGAAAACAAGCTATACAATATGTGGCAAATGGCCCAATAATTTAGCACACTGATCAGGAAAACAATTTGAAGGTTATTACAGAAAATCATTTTAACCAGCAACACAGTGCACATTAGCAGTAAAAAAAAAACAAACAAACAAAACATAATTGTGAATGTGTAGATGGATAGACTATAATAAAAGAAAACATAATATTGTTACTGTGCATTTTCTATTAGGATGTATAGGGGGGACATACACATGCTATACCAGTTACCTGGTAAAGGAATAAAACAACATTTGAAGCAGTGAAAAAGGTCAGCCAAATTATATTAAATCTCAAAAATATAACACATCTGAAAAAAAATGTGGCTTCAATATTGAGTTAATGAAAGAATTTATATGATAGAAAAAAAATAGGATGCTAAATACTCCTAAATTGTGAATCTCAGGTAAAGAAGCACTGAAGAAAGAGGATGGCAGCTTCAAAATAATAATTTTGGTCCACTGTTAATAAAGACAGTGAATAATATTAGTCAGAGACTGGCTTTAAATGAAATTCAGTAAATCATTTTCATTAACTCAGAAAGATAAAGTTAGTAATGAAAATTCATAAAAGTTCAGTCTATTTGCAAGAAATAATTCCTTACACAGATGAAATGTCTATTCTGCTATCATCATTTTTTATTCACTGTAAGAGGACTTTGACTCACTCTAATTACTTTTTTTTGGTCTCCTTGAAAACAAAGAATCAGCTGCATTTAAAAACTAAATTTTACTTTTCCTAGCTTTATTGAAAGGTACACAAAACATTTAACATTTTAATTTATGAAAGTTTCTCAAAATAAGCTTTTAAAATAATTAAAGCATTAAACTTTTAGCATTTGTTAACCTCTATTTAAAGACTCCACTTTTCTGTGTTGTGAGAGCAGAAATGTAAGTTTTTAACCTATTTCTTATTCTGACAATGAAATTCATTACAATAAAATGCATTTATTAGCAGCACCAAAATAGCATATGAGACGGTAAATTCCAAGACGACCAATTTAATTATTTCTTAATAAGCACAATTAAGATGCTATTAAGCAATGATGGTCAGCATAATTTGAAGCAATGCTGAATGGTGTTATCTTCCCTGGCTTAGGGAGAACTTAGTTCAGCTGAAGATACACTTTCAGCATGCAAGACATGCTCAGAAAAGGTGGCAGCCATACTTATGTAAAAATATCTCAAATGAAGGTGTTATGACCTAGTTAATTTAGGAAATTTATGTTAGTACAGCAACAAGATACTCAGAAAAAGGGAGAGGTAAAAATAGAGGAATCCCTATCTGCATAAGAGTGAAAAGATATGCCTAGAAAAACTGTCTGAGGGCATAAGATATGGGTCAATTCATGCACATTAGGCAGTTTTTAGTTAAAAATGAGAGCTGAATCTATGTTTGGGAGAAGCCTTTTGCTGTACGTTTTGTCAGTCAGTAGTTGTCACGGAAAAAGTGGTGGGGGGTGAGTGACACAAAGCACTTCACTTGTGGGAAAGAAATAGGAATAGGTTTTATTGATAATGACAATAGTTTCATGAGATTCTATGGCAAGGTCACTTATTATTTACTGAACGGAGGTTCAAGATACTCCCCGAATTACCAAGGACACCCTCCCGTTGGGTTATGAGGTTCAGATTGGACCCCCTTGCTTTCCAATCTCCTTCTGAGAGAAGTCTGGGCGCTGCTGGATCCAATCCTAGTCCCAGGCCTGGTCAGCGGTTCATGGCTAAGGGATTTGTGCACAGTTACAAAGTTACAAAGCACTACAGTCACTTGCCACAATTCTGTAGTGGGAAGGATCTCTTAACCTCGAGGAGTATCCTTGAGAGGCGTCCCTGCTCAAGGGGAGACCCCAGCGTGCAGGCAAGGAGAGCTCAATGGGCTCTCGGGCTGTCCCTATATTTATAGGATAAGATGATTGACATATAGTCATTCTTCCGCTTCAGAAATGACTGTTGGCTGGTGTACTCACAGTTAGCCTTATGTCCCCATGAGGATAGGGCCATCCAGACTCTTATTGATGGCTAATGTCTGGGTGGAGGGGAGGACATCAGGGAGACAACTACCAGGATCAGGTAATGTGGTAGTTAACACCTGAATAGGACTATGTGTGAGAAGGAAGGTTGAGCTGGGGAAGGAGCATTTCTGTCACACTAGGCAACATCTTTATGCTTAAATACTATGGGGGAAGGTTGCAATGAGGTGTAACAGACCAGTCGCAACAGGGAAACATCTCCATGGTCGGCCAGTGGAGGCTGTAGTATGACAGGCAAGAAAGGAACTAGCACTGAGGTGTGATGCTGTGTGTTTACTCTCTTTCTAGTAAAGTCCACATTTTGCAAGGTATTAAAACTGCTCCTGAATTGCACAAGTGCCTCCCTTGGATTATTCGTGAACTTTAAGTCAGGTAGGGTACGCAGGTATATGCTTAACTTATGCCTTTATCTGTTTGAATAGACACATAGAAATAAGAAATATGTTTCTAGAAGTTGGGTTTAACTTGAAAAAGGAAAAAAAAAAGTGCATGTTCATCAGGTACTCCATTTCGTATAAATAATTTAGTCTACTGCAGTAATAACCACCTTCCCAGGAAATTTATGGACTCGGTACATTCACCTGCCACCTGATTAGATTAACAACAAATCCCTGTTCTGAGTTTCAAAATACTATTTTTAGATGATGAATTGAATTAATATATGCATAAATTTCCTAATCATGTAAAATTTTGTTAGGAGACTATTTATTTTAATAAAGAACTCTCTGAGAAAGATGCCAGCTTACAATATTAGCCTCAATAAACAATTCTTAAACAGATTTTTACACTCAGATGTCTGCATAAAATGTGCAATTAGTTTACAACCAAACAAATACCAAAGGCTCTTCAATTAAACAAGCAGAAATTCTTTACTCCTTGTGTTTTCCCCTACATGTAAATAGTGTACAGGAATTACAATAGTATGGATAATTCATCAATTTTAGACTTTCTACAGTTCTTTAAATGCCTTTCCCTCCATGGACCTTATTTACCAATTCCAGCCTGTTTTAGGATCTCCACATCAAACAGATAAATCGACAAAAAACTTAATTGAAAACCAGCTTTGAGATTTGTATTTGCCCTCAAAAAATGGCAAACTTTTCACTGTATACTATTCTCCCTCAAGTCTTGTTCTTAATATTTATGACAATGCTTTTTTAATGAGATCATAGATCCGTAGGAAAGAAACCAATGATTTAATATACTTCTCACATATTACAAACAAGTAAACCACAGAGTATTTTTAAATATCTAAAATATTATAATTGAATTTTCTAAACTCAGTAGAAAAGTAAAATGCTATCCATTGCATAAAGTATCATGCACCTTCGTCAGCTGTTACTCAGACTTAAATAAATAATGGATTATGAATGGCATCTACTTTAGGAATCCTTTGACATGAGTGTAAAAAATAAAATAAAATAAAATAAAATAAGTCACAGTCTACTACTACAACTCAATCAAGACAAAGAGCCTTGCAATNATAAAATAAAATAAAATAAAATAAAGTCAGTCTACTACTACAACTCGATCAAGACAAAGAGCCTTGCAACACATCCTAAAGCCATCAAAATTCCAGACTAATTTTGCCAAACCCCAAAAAGTTTTGTTCTTTGTCTCACAGTGAAGTTTAGATACCAGATTTTAAGTAAAATATACATAAAAATTCAGCTTCTCAGACAAATCTTTTCCATTGACTAAACAATAGCATTTTATGGCTTTCTTGGGTGTAATCGACTTTTTCCTTGTTTATGCATACCTGTTCAAGATGCCAATCCTATCAAATTGAAAGTTGACTGTATTGTCCTGTCAAATTTGTGTTGACTCACATTTTCTTAATTAGATTTGTTGATTTATTGCTAGCAAAGACAAAACATCTTGTTCCAGACATAGTTACTGGTTCTGGCAGTCACTTCAAGTGGCACACAAGTAATTTTCTGTACATTTCAAAACCTGTTTTCTAACTCACTAATGGTGTTCCTTTATTTGCTTGTTAATCTTATTACCAAAGTGAGCAGGCAAAATATTCACATGTATTTTTCCTCCCACAGAATTCCAATGACCATGTCCATGGAAGATTTACCATAAAAACGGTAAACTTTTACTTATATCTTACACAAACAAATTTCAACATCTGCTTTGGACTTAGATCATATTAATTATTTACTGGTGGGCATATAGCTAATGTTTAATTTTTGTAATTGGAAAAGCAAAATGAAAAATCTGATTTCCCATATAAATAATTCAACTCTCATAGAAGACACCCTAAAACATTTCATTTTAATGCCTGTTCTAAAGCAGAGGGGAACTAGAGAAAACAGGAATCTGCTTTACTGCTTCTATTCTAATAAATTCCAGTGTTGTTAGAAACACAAGATTCACCATTTTGCAGTAAATTTCATGTAAATCTCTTGTAGGAAAGCACTATGATGCTCTCTTTCACAGTTGCCCCTGCTGTCAACAAAAAGTTACAGTCAACAAGAGAACTACTTTAAATATTTACTCTAATTTTTAAACAAGCTCTTGCACTTGCTGAATAACTCACCCAAAAAATCTGTTTTTCTGTCCACATCTTGTAACAATAAGCACCCTCAGCGAACTTCAATCAGTGAACAGCATTTAGTTTCATCAACAGTTAATTAAGTTAAAAAGGCCATGAGTCCAGACTGCATTCTCATGCCTTCATTCTACTAACGTGACTCGGACAGGCTCCCCTCACCTCCACTCTTTCCTTGGCTGTACCTGCCACCTACAGAGGCTGACTCTGCAAACAAAATGCAATTTACAATATATCTATGGGAGAAGTCTATTCCTCTCGTCTCCCAGAGTCAGGGGGAAAAGCCATCATTTTGACCTTCACGCTTCTCTCAGAGAAAAGGTTTGGTAGTTTGTAGGCAGATCTTATTTGTCTTCAAACTTTTTTTCCTCCAAAATAACAATAAAAGTACAAATAAGGCCAACCTATTCCAGCAGAAAGCAGATCTCACAAACTTCCAGACTCCAACCTTGAAGCAAACCTATCCTAGGTTGGTCTTGTGCTTTCAAAGGACTGCTGTGTGCAGTGGCCTCTATTTCTCCATTTGCAAGTGTTTTTACAAATAATTGAGAGTGGCAAGTATTTTCAGAAAATGGTAGGTAAACGTCCAGTAACATTAGCATGGTTCGGTGCAACTTTATAAAACCCTTCGCAGCAAGTTTCATAATACAGTGGTAATGTATTTGTAACTCATGCATAAGACAGCAGCTTTATGCAGAATAAATTCTGACAAAACATCAGGTCAACTCAGGCTTTGCAGGCAGATGTTTATCCAGGTTATTCTCACAGGTATTTTCACTGGGATCATTGACTGCGGGGATCCAGATTCTCATCTCTAAAATGCTAATGCTTACACAGAGCAGCACCAAGGAATGCAGCAGAGCTGCTCAGGACTGGGGAGGCAGCCAGAGGTTTGGTTTGTTCACCACTCCCCTTGGTATTATTTATATTCACAATTTATTGATAGGCAATATAAACATATACATAATGTAAACATTTATATTGTGTAGCTCTAATACTGATTGTGCTCTTTGCTTTGTAGTGCTCTGAAGATAAGGTTTTTCATTTCTGAGGTCCTGTAAGTACCTTTGAATCTTTAGAAAACATCCTCACATTAAATAGGTTTACAGAAAAAAAAATCAGGTATACTAATAATATTATGTTCTCTCCATGTTCTGTCTCTTTGATCTTTTAAAGAAATGTTACTACAACTCTATGTAGTGACAATATTACATAAATAATCAGCCTAACAACCATAAAATAAAATTAATATAGCTACCCTTGCCCCTCTGATTTAAAGAAAACAGATTTCTTATGCACATAGAAATTCTTAAAAAATGCAGTATTTTAACCAAAAAAAATGAATAAATAATAAGATTTGTAGTTAAAGACATAGAAGAAAAAGCTGCAGAAAAGGGCTTACAAGAACGTTTCAAAAGTTACTGAATAACAATGATGTAAAAGCCACTTCTAAGTCAGATTAGGTTACTAACTTGACCTAAATTCCAGAAAGCCTTCCCTTAGGAATCGTGCAATAGTAAATGAAAGGTAGTAGTGTGCATTATCTGACAAGTATCTGTTCTTCTCATTTGGCACGAAGGAAGATTAAGGATGAGATAAAAACATTCAGTTTACAGATATGAAAAAAAAATCTGTCAATTTTACAAGCAGAAATTGCTTTAAATCTCAAAGCTATTGGACCACAGTATGTAAGGAAGAAGGAAGAAAATCCCAAATCCCATTATCCTAAAAGAGAAAGAACTCAGCTCTTCCTATTGTAATAGGCAACTGGCACAATAGGTTTGTCCCCTTTCCTTCTTTTCCCACTGCCTCACAAACCTGTAGACAGCATTAGGAACAAAAACATATGTATAGCACATGTCAGTGTGGGAGAATAACTAAGAGAAATACTAAGATTTCAACATCAACCTTTCCTCCTAAGTGAAATAACCTTTCAGACTCTAAATTCTGGCAAAGATATTGTATCAGAAGAGCATTGAAAAGCTGTGTTTTAATTAGAACTACTGTTTTGCATCTCTACTGAACGGAGAAATGAAATAAAATTCATTCACTCTATGTGAATGAATGAATACAGTCACTCTATGAAATTCATACAGTAAAGTAGAGTAACTGAAATTTTCTATTTATACTTGTCTCTAGAAGACAAAATATAATTATGCCTACATTTTTGAAGAGTTTATAGTAAACAGACTTTTATAAGAGTTATGGAGAGATATCCCGGAAATAGGGTGTCAGGTCAGCCTGTTTTCATTCTTCTGTTTCCCTTGCCCTGCTATGGATGCTAAGCGCCTCTGTTATCTCTGTTTCAGGACTTGTGGAATACTGTATTTAACTAAGTCAAAAGGTACTTTGTGTATGAAAAGGAAAACATAGTATATATATAAACAACCTAAGTAAACATCAACTGTAAAAAGGTGAAAGGGAAGAGCTGCTAAAGGAATTGCACAAAAGTTTTGCATGTCACACAAAATTTACAAATTTGGGGAAAAGTAGGTGTAGTCCCCAACTCACTCATAAAACAGCACACATAAACAGTCTAAATAGCCTCTGTTCTGTTTACATTGAAGTTTCATATTCTCCCTATCTTCATGGCTCATACAGTTTTATTTGAAGACATTTCTTTTTCCTTTGGCTATTCATTGTTTTACTTCGGTTAGAGATTAAAAGAGATAGCAAGAAGAATTTCTTTTTTTCTAGTCTTCTTTCCCTGAGAACTATTCTACTAGCAAAGGCTGAAAATTAGTTAAGTACAGCCATGCTAACACCCGCTCAAAAAAAAATCTACTAGACTGCTGACACCTACTCTATAGCACATAAACCAAAGTACTTATAAACTAGTGATACAGGACACTTACAGAATAGCACAGGAATAAAATGAGGCTATCAAGACCTCCACAGACACTTTGCTCAGCTGGCACCAAACTGTATGCTGCGCCACAAAATTATAAAAAGGCAAAGAGTGGGAAGAACTGACTAAGAGCAAACTTGTTTCATCATCAAGAGAAAGAATTCAGAAAGACACATTAAAGGATCTGCAGTCATTCCAAACTACATCAGTGTACTCGTGTTCCTTGTTTTTCTGTTCCAGTTCAGGCAAATTAGTTAGAACAAGCAAGGTTATTATAAGCTTTTGGATTTGGAGGAGTAAGTTGCTTTTTGAGCTCTACCTAATTATGTAGTTGCCCATTGATTTGATTAAACCATCCACACAGCATCTATGCAGAAGAGTTGAGATCCTTTTGGCCCAAGTGTGGCTCTTCCATTTAATGCTGTATTTGATCTTGTGTAAATTTTGAAATCCATCTGCATAGCTGGAACCTCTTCTGCTTAAATGTGTGTGAAATACCTTCAACACAGATTGTATTATAAAAATAACTGAAACATTTTTTCACATTTCTCAAACTTGTTGACTACTACCACATTTTAGAATTTCTGTTAAAACATCTATTTATTATTATTTATTACTATTTATTACCTATAGGCAATACATACTTTTCAGCATAAAACATATCCTTCACCTCATTAAGATGTGGTCAATATTCAAAATTGATTTTCAATTTTTTTTCTGGTGAGGTTTCCTGAATAGTAACAACAGTGCAATGCAGGCTATGAGCATTTGAACCAGGGATTTTGGTCCAAGTTCTACTAATTAATATTTTATATATGCATATGTAGCCTCTTGCTCAGTATGCATTCTGCTTCCCTCTCTCTGCCAAGTCTATGGAGAATAAAAGACTGAGGGATCCTCGACGGTGTATTTAGCTAAGCTTGATTCATTAACATTAACCTCCACTTGGATTTACTAAAGACCTTGGGAATTTTGCCATAAATGTCACAAGATTTTATCTGCAGGCAGTATTTTACTTTCAGATATTTCTCTCTGGCAGCCCAAAATCAGGATTCCAGATGGATGTGTTAATAAGTCTCACTAAAACATTAATATTACTAAAGAATATTTTTTCCTTTGGATCAACACAGAGAAAAGAAGTTAAATTATTTTACTAGATCAGTGTCTGGGCCAAACTTTTGTTCTTACTATTTGAAAACATTTTGTTATCTGGCCTCATTATCTAGTGTTTCTCAAATTAGTTTATCACCCCAGTGTGTTTCTTTAATGTTTAACATTCTGTTCTTTAAACCTGCTATCATACAGAAACTAAAATTTCCCTCTATTGTTCCTCAGCCAGGCCCCTGGACATCATAAACACGATTATCGTAGGAGGTCATCAGTGCTAAGTATTTTTTAATTAGATGAAGATGCTCCATGCCAAAGTAAAGATGTCAACCTTAAAGGAAAAAAAAATAATAATGAAGCACTGAACCTAGAACAGCCAGTGACTGGGTCTACTGAAAATGTATTGCCATTATTAGAACCTAAAACAACCTGGGTTGTTCCTAGAACCTAGAACAGTAAATGCAAGAGGCTGTGCTCATGTCAAACTGAGAAAGTAAAAATGATGAGTTGAGGTGACTTTCTCATCATTAAAGTTATCAAAGATTGCTCACCCTTAGAACCATACTACAGGGTTTTTACTTTTAATTAAGTTTTAACTACTGTTTATGGAAATTTTCCTCTAAATCAGTATCAAACATGTCCTAAAGCCATTCATACATACAGCTAATTCATTCTGTGCTTGACAATCCTGCTGCTGAAGCAATGTCAGCAAAACAGCTGATTAGAGTAGATTTGGTTGAGGTTCATTTGCAATTTCTGATTAAACTGCTTTTATTGTACTGGACCATACTGGATTGTAATGCTAATCAGAATTAGCTAGGTGCCGAAATACGACCAAAACTGATCACAGAATGGGGTTAAAGCAGATCAGACCAAAAAGTATAAATGAGACTACCCTGCAGTGGGTTTATTAAGATTAGCAGCAGAGCAAAATAAACTATCGTTCACAGAAATTATAATTTTGAGATTTCATTTTGCATGACTCAGAGGTAGAACTCAATGGAGGTTCAAAGGCATGACTTTGCATTTTAATTAAAATTATATAAGGCTCCAAGGAAAGCATTTGTACTTTATGCTTAAACAAAAGGACTTTATTCTGTGTTCAAACACAAAGCAGTATCTGTTATCCTGGATAACATTTTTCTTTTTCTCTGTATGAAAGTGCATATGAAGGTTTAAGCAGTAGCAAAACCCACTGCTCAGTCCATACACTGAATGGTGGATAACACTAATTAATAGTGAACATGCTTTAGGCTACTTTTCATTATGAAATTTAATGCAATGCTATTAGATACTTTGCCAAGCAGGGTATAAAATAACCTCCTGTCAGGAATATTACTGTTTAAGCAGACCTTTTTCCTATTTCAGTATTGATGAGAAAGATGGTTGCAAAATCTGGAAAAAACTTAAGGCTTAGCATTCCAGAGCATGGGATATATAGAAGACTGAATTTTTGCTGTAGCCCAGTGAAATATTGGAGCAAGTAGAATCAAAGCACACTTGACCATAAATCTCATTACCACTTCAGATACTTTCAGTACCAGAAAAAGATCACCTTGATATCGCAGGTTCTGCACTCCCTCTGGGTGCCAACATCAGGTGTCCCTGGTGTGGAGCTGCTCTGGCCCCAGGGCTGAGGCAGGCACAGATCCGCAGGGAAGAACCTCCACCTACTCGCTGCTGCCCGGGCATAGGAAAGGCTGGGACTACTCCTGCCAGGGCGGCTCCTTTTCCCTGGTTTCCCAGAGGCAAGAGGAAAAGTGACACAGTTTCTTAATAACATTTTTTCTCTGTATCACAAGGCTCTCCATATACAGGGAGATGCACAACTGCTACAGAACTCTCCAAAGTTCACGGGGAAACTTGTTCTCGCACTGTTTGCTTCCTCATCTTAGGAGCCTGAAGCAGCCCCTGTCTCCACAGGAAACACCTTTGAGTTTTGAGGAAGAAATACAATCCTAAGAAATCTGTGGCTCATGTCTCGGGGTGCATGGCAACACAGAAACGGAATCTCAGGAATCAAAAGGCCAAAAATGGCCATGCTCTACTTTTGTGTAACTTCTCAGTGGTTTTGCTCAAAACTGTAGGATCATGAAAGAAAAAGTCATCTGCGACTTGGCAAAAATAGGCACACAATAAAAATTGTACAATCTTTGCTGAAACCCTAAGGCTAATTATTTAGGTTGTTTAATTAGCCTGTTCCTAATTAGAGGTAATTTCTCTGTAAACAAGAGTGAAGGTGTCAAATGTGCTAAATTAAAGTAGTTCATTGATTATAGGCTAAAAATTATGAAACTCATGTTTCACTCAGTATGTTCACGTAGCTCTGAAATGAAAAAAAATATATTTTCCAAAGCTATTGGTATTGTAATTTCAGCTGTCATAATAATTTCATGGAGTTCTGTGCTTTTATTTTCTATATATAATTCCTGCAGAAGACTGAATCAAGAGATTATAGGTCATCAAAAAACAATTGTTTTTCCCCAGCTGGTTCTGGGTTCAATTTCAAAGAAAATAGCTTTTCTTGTTTAGTTCCAAAAATTATAAAACCCAAGTTAAACAAGGTGACCTCCAGAACACACAGAAAAGAAACATTTAAAAAGACATCTGTTGCAACTGAAGATGTTACATAGACAGTCTCAGCCAAAATCCTGTTTCAAATATACCCCAGAAGTTTATTTGCAGTGCTAGAACAAACTTCAAAAACACATGATCTTTTAGGAGTGAAGTAGCAGTGTATCACTCAAATGCAAGGGTTGACATTCTTATCCATTATCTTCTGATTAACATGAAATGTTACAGTTCAAAAATCAATATAGAACTTCTGACAAATACTTCATCTTCTCTTGGCAAGCAAAAAAATAAGTTCAATAAAATTTATTTTAACCTTCATTTTTACCTTTGTTTTAACCTCTAACTTCTAACTTTCAGTGCCAGTATTAAGGTAAAGTGACCACAGTCCTTTAGGGATACTAGTAAGTAATGTTCACTCTGCTTGGTACACCATGTACTTTGTTTGAAATAAATACTGTCATTCTCTCTAGTTCAGGAATCATTTTCCCATTGACGCTTTCAAACATAAAATTTAAATAAGAAACAAATGTTCTTGCCAATATTAAACAGACACATACAAACCCTTGTCAATAACTTGGTGTTTGAAATAATTGATCTTTTTCTACTTGCAGCTGGGCATGGACAGGGATTTCATTTTTTTGTACCCTTGACCTTTTCTTATCACAATTTTTACTTCCACCCCAACTAATGCAGCAGCTACAATCTTAGCCAGCTGGCTGGTTCCGAAAGACTACAAGTTCCTTAACCCAGCTTTTAAAGTATCTTCTTATTCCTCTAAAATCTCTTCACTCGAAGGAAAGAAGAAAAAGAATTTGCAAATAAGTTTTTATTATAAGTTTATTTTATTATAAGTTTAAGTCTTTATATTTCCTCTCTTTGTTTAGGTTTTTCCTAAAATTTCTCCATATTACCCAAAATCACATATTCAATGAATTATTTCTCTCCTGCCCTTTCATTTTTCCCTTTCATTTCTTTACAGCATACATATTGTTCCGGTTGGACAGTTCTCTACCCTGTGCCTATCTGAAAACACTGCTGGGGGTAAAGAATATTTACATTCAAAGTGTGTGACTGTGGGAAACAATACACATTACAAGTTTTTAAAAGACCACAAACTGTTGCCACTGAAGACAGGTCTTCTGCCCAGAGACAAGTATGTGGGATCCACCATTATCAATAAAAAATATATGGTCTTGCATGGTATAAATTAGCTCTACCTTCACAGAAATGACACTAGGCAACATGGGCTGTTGTAATACTATGTGTACTTGGTATTTCACTCCTTTTAGCTAGTGTTTGGGGAAGATAGTCACTGAATCAGTCCCTCTTAGAGACTAGGTTATATCAACTGGTTTTCCTCCTCTCCATCTCACACGCATTCCTCCTGGCTTTGCAATTCCAGCAATGTCTGTATCCGCTGTCAGTTGTTTAGCATCATGAGTACATCACATTCTGTATAACTGAAGCAGAAACATTCTGTGACTAAACATACAATTTGAATTATGCAGCATGTAGGCTCCATAAGATTATTGTTGCATATCAAATACTCTCTGTGCAAAATGTCTTTCTACTGCCCTTTTTTCACAGGCTGTGACTTACACAATCTATAAAGGACAGCAAGAATCTGATGGAGAAATTACATGCTGTGGAATAGAGGCCCAGGCACTGAACAGAATCTAACTCAATGGTTTACACGTCTTCACTGCAGAAAAATTAGTTGTATCAGACTTCAACAAAATCATGAGACTATGCTGATGCTAAGCGAGGTATCATTTAATACATTAAAACAAGGTTTTGTCTTACCTTAGGATGCACAGTAGTCTTGTGATTCCTCCCACACTACAGAAGCATTTCTGAAAGCAAGTATTTCCTATAGCAAGTGGTGAACTGCAGAAAACCTGATTTTTCAAAAGAGACTGAAACATATGACTGATTTTAAACTTAGAAGCAGGGTTATACACTTCTGTGTTTTTAGCTGAAACCAATATTTAAATAAAAAAAAAGCCAGAGATCAGAAACATCTCACACTTTCCTTCCATACCCCAACCCAGCTGGTGGAGCTCACTCAGCACTGCACCAGCAGGTGCTGAAGGGAGACAGCAATATGAAAGTATCCCAGAGAAGGTGATAGAGTCCCCTGCTATGGATGTCCTTTCCATGTTTTGGTCGCTTTTCCATGATATTCTTTCTCATTCATCATCCCAGTCTAGTCTAGTATTGAGCCTGCTCCCATACCCTGCTGTGATCACTCACAGCAATCTGAGAACTAATATGTAAAACTTACTTCATGGAAGTGAGTGGTGGGTAACTGCATAACATGGCCTCTCAATGCCTTTGATAACACCTTTCATAATGCTCAACAGTTTTCTGATAAAACTGAGCTAGATTCTTTTTCCTGGGAGAGAGTACTTGAACTTCTCTCTTAGGCATAGTTCTCTGCTCCCTCTATCCCACAGTGTTTATAAAAGTAGGATGCTTGTGGTCTGATAACGACAAACACAAACAAAGGAAGAATTAACCAAAATAACTTTTGGAAATATGCATTTGAGGATCAAAAACAATTGTTTATCCTTTTAAAGCTATCTCCATGAAACAAAGTCCCAACATCTTAAGCCAAGACAATTTCAGGGCCACACTCCAAAATCCCATGTACTGCAATTCAGAGGCACAGAGCAAGGATTTTGCATTGACTTCTGCAGTGTTCAAGGACATTTTTAATGTCTAGAAGCCACACAGATCATCACGATCCTGAAGACCCTCTTTATCATCTCTTGCATTTAAATTAGGGCACCATTTGGCTGAGAACACTTAAAGATATTAACATAAAAGAATTATGAAAAACAAATTATTCTTACACTACTCTGAACATTACGAAAAATACTGGTATACTATTTTCTGACTGGAAAGTAGCAAATGAAACTACTCTGGATTTATGCCATCCAGTCAAGAGCAGAAATTAACTGCACATTTGACAAGAGGTTTATATATTGAGTTCTAAAAAGCATGCACAATAATAATAATTGCAAAGCATAACCCATTTCCAAAATAAACCTGACATAGTACAATCTGATGTAACAATCCCCTGACAACCAAGACAAAAGCACACCATATTCCAATGCTGCCTTATAGGTACTTCAATACTTCTTTAACAACACAGTGTATAATAAATGCAGAAAAAGTTGTGCTACCCTGGCTCCACAAAATCTTTGTGGAAAAGAAAACAGAAAAAAAGAAGAATAAAATAAAATTATACAAAGATTAGAACTAAATTTTTGATATTTCAAAAGTTACCTAATACTTGTCATGTGTACCTATTCTTCCAAGTTATATGAAAGTACACAAATGTAGAAGTTACATAAACTCTTGGACAAATGAATTTCATTGTTTTTTTTTTCCTTAAACTATGGTATATGCAATCCAACCCAAGACTTAAGACAAAACTATCCTGCCCTCTGGCTTACAATATTCTCAAGAACATTAAAACAAATGGCTTTGGTACTCTGGTTAGATTTCAAAAATTCCTTTTCAGATGAAATGTTCCCAAAAGCTATAAATAGAGAAAACACATAAAAAAAATTCTGACTGTCTGCTATACAATAATGAAGGGGTTTATTCCCATCAACAGTCATTTAACTCTGGATGCAATGATCTAATACACACTGGCTTTAATTTTTCCAGGTCTAGGGTTATATTGTTTTAAAACAACTGCAATTTCACTAGCTATTTCATGCCACAAGTTCAGCAGAAAGAGTTATTTTTTTGCTATTGCCAGATGATTCACAGGAAATAGGGATCTGTAAATTGCCTACAATTTGCCTGAAAATGAACTATTCACATAGCTGTAGTCACAACTGCCAGCTCTCGATACCCACAGTACAAGCTGAATTTTAAAAACTGTGAATTTTAAAAACTGTTAGCCTCATAGAGAAATAGTTCATAAAGGGGACTTTCTTTCCACAATTACAGCTAAATCACATTCCAAAATAATAAAGCAAAACCAATATGCTTTATTTCTCTATAAACCTTTTCTTTACCTTCCAGTTGATCTTCACCTGGATCTCCTGTGCTCTTTAACTTGTATATTCTCCCCAGCAACTGATACGTTTTTGAGAGCAGCCACTGACTGACTTTCTAGGCTCACTGCATGACTTCTGTAATCATTTGTAACTTCACCCTCCTTCCTCTGAAGCAGAAGTCAAAACAACCGCTGATTTTAATAGTTCAGGATTACAACCTTTACCTGGAAGGGACTTAATGTGAAACAAGTGGAACATCGTATATGAAAGTGCCAAATGGAAAGGAACATGACAATGACTTTTAGATGGCACCTCCAACAATATCACACTATCTATTTCTTGTGTAACTCTTTCCCTATGGGAGAAGGACAGCAGAGAAGAACTTGGCTTTTTATTTTTGCATTCCTTAACAACTTCCATCTTTTTACTACAGCTAATGATTTTAACAGCCATCACTGAGATGTCAGAGCCCTGCACTGACTTACTGCAGAACTCTGTCATGAAAAGCTGTAGTTTTACATAATTTATCATTACATGAGGTACATACTGTACTCTGTTTGACTAATTTTGTTAAGCAGGGTTCAAGGAATCATGAGTTGGCTAAAAGATGTTGGCTAAACAATGTTATTACCTCAGAATCAAAGTGAAATTTTATAAAATTTTGTTTGAATATATCCTATTTTTCACTGCATTTTCCAAGGCTTTCAAAAACACTGGTTGTGAGTTTACAATGTCAAATAAAATACTAAGAATTTCATATAGTTTTTGTGCAAAAGTATATAAAATGTTATGTATTTCATTTATCAAATACCAAAACGGAATTTATCGAAGTGGGTGCCATTTCTTTGTATGCTTTTAGTTATGTTATTCATTGTAAGTTTTACTTAACATTTTAGGAACTACAATCACAATTTTAAATCACAGTTTTTTAAATCTGTAGTTCTTTTTCTTATGCCTCAGTTGTTTTTCTGCATACGTTACCGTGGCAAATAATAATTTACTTTCATCTAATTTGTCAACACCTTTGCATTAAAGGAGACCTTTTTTTCAGGAGATAGAAAAAACAAAGATAGGTTGAATAAAAAGGGTTCCATGTTTTCGTATTTTTTTGATACAGTATATGACAGGAGTACCGAAATTGTCAAGATCCTTTTACACTTCTAAACGGTTCTTGAGAGTGTTATAAGAAGAACTTTTGAAGTACATTTGTTTCATATGCCAAAGAAGAGCATATTAGCTTCAATTAGTTATTCAAATTAGTTCATGCAGATTTAAAATTGAGCTTGGTATAAAAAGTAAAAGTACAAATAAATTAAATAAAAATGGACTACTTATACTGTTTAATTAGCCATGGATAAGATATTCTATAAATTCAAAACCACCTTTGTAATTCATTAACTCTTGACAAATTTCAGCAGCAACAGAAAGGGAAACTTGTGTAAACTCCTACCATGAACTGAACCAAAATCCAGGTAATCTATGAGCCTTAAAGAAGCTGAATTGTTGCCAGCTCTCCAGTAGTGCATTGCTTTGCTATTCAACTGCCCCAAGTCTATTCACTTGTGATTTCTAATACACTTTCACATCAGGATGATTTTCCATTACTTCATTTCTCTAATAATACATGTTCATAGCTGCAGGTTAGTATTAAAGATACAAACCGACCTGAGGATATTCAAGTTAAGTATTCTGCCAAGGAGCCTTGTAGGAATCACAAATGAGGGATAGCTTCGTGTTCTGAAGCAAGCCATTTCTTTTTAATGGATTTTATACCGAATGATTTTCTTGCTAGATATAAAAATTTATATAGCCACTACACAGTCAATATCTTCAAGCTGAAAGATTAAGAATAAATGTAGTCATTAAACCCATAGTTCAGACCATTGCACCTGTCTTGAGCTGATATCCTGCAATTATTTCTTAAAAAGAAGAAATCATTTATTAGAAGATTACATTATTCTATAACCAGATTTAATTTCTTTGTGGAAATATTTGACTGAAGGAAAATGTTTGCTGACTTATTTTTCCACCATTCCTGTCTTCTATGTGCTTACTGTACATATTTTTCTAAAAAAAAAGGTTTTACATACATATATGCACATATAAAACAAAATATGCCTTCACCTAGCTCTTTAAATAAATACAATAATATCTTTAGAAATCAAGAGTTTGGCAAAGGCAATCATTTACATCTTTGGCAAAGTGCTATGAATACATGTGGAACAAAGGAACCTAGAATATGCTCTGTATGATTGAAATTCCTGATGGGATAATTTGAAACTTAGAAAGAAAGATATTTCACTGCATGCTTTTATCGTGCACAATTCAGGCTTACATATGGAACATAACAGTTTCTAATACCCGAACACTTACTTATTGCAGTTATTTTTCCTATAATTTTAAAATAATCAGTCTTTAAATGCTTTTTCACTTATTCTCTTTTATTTGTATCCTGAAGTATGTCCTTTCCCTTGAAGTTACTCACAGCTAGTTTTTCTGCTGTTTTAGTAAACTATATAAGTGTTTTGCTGAACCTTTTTCTCTTGCTTCGTGGAAGTGAGAAAAAAACTGAAAATTAAGTCTGTGTTTGTAACAGACAAATTTTCTAAGAATATTGTACACTCTGGTTTTGTTAAACAGGATATATGAGGAAAGCAAAGAGAAAAGCTGCTTTCTCCTCACTTCCCAGCTCCTGCTCTAGGGAGGATATGGAGGATGCTCTAGAATGGAGGATAGCATGAAGACGTGTATGGTGAAGAGGAAGACAGGCAAGATGAAAAGATCCATCCTTTTAGGTTACAGTGGGCTAGGATAGATGGGTAGAGAAAGCTGTGTCACCCAAATGCACTGACTCTCTTCTTTAGCCATACCTTAGAAGCGTAGGGGTGACCAGAACTTCAGATTCATTCCCCTGCAATGAAGAGATCAGCTTAAAAATGATGGTGAGGAAGGTAACTCACTCCCTAGAGCGCCTGGTTCCATCGTTCCACTTCTGTTACAGCTACAAAGGGTGGGTTTTTTCCTCATCCAAATGACAATGCCATTAAATCTACTTTTCTGCTCTCGCTAATGAACATAAGAAATAATAGACTGACAATTAAAGACAGTGCAAGTATTCCCTTAATGACTCAGGTCTGCAAAATGACTGTTGTCATACCCACACCTCACTGGAATCAATGGGCTTAATATTTCCTTCTGTCCATTTAATATTTTATACTGTGAAAACTCTGAAACAGACTTTATTTTTTTGTTGTTG
Source organism: Crypturellus undulatus (assembly GCA_013389825.1). Lineage (NCBI taxonomy): Eukaryota > Metazoa > Chordata > Aves > Tinamiformes > Tinamidae > Crypturellus > Crypturellus undulatus. Next base: position 252,820 of record VWPW01006742.1, on the reverse strand, counting down.
AGAGGTTTCCTTTTCGGTGACCATTCTGACATCCCCGGACCCTTCCCAGCAATACGCCTTGTTTGTGCAGCATCACCACTTTCAAACGAGTGGTGAGCCAAACACCAGAGCAGATTCTGCTGCTGCCAGAATGTTGCACCACAAACAGCACCTGTAAGCAGGTAGAAAGGAGAAGTCAAAGAGGAAGAAGAGGAAACGGATCNGACTGTTGTCATACCCACACCTCACTGGAATCAATGGGCTTAATATTTCCTTCTGTCCATTTAATATTTTATACTGTGAAAACTCTGAAACAGACTTTTTTGTTGTTGTTGTTGAGAGGTTTCCTTTTCGGTGACCATTCTGACATCCCCGGACCCTTCCCAGTAATACCCCTTGTTTGTGCAGCATCACCACTTTCAAATGAGTGGTGAGCCAACCAGAACAGATTCTGCTGCTGCCAGAATCTTGCACCACAAACAGCACCTGTAGGCAGGTAGAAAGAAGTCAAAGAAGAAGAAGAGAAAACGGATCCTGTTGGAGCCATCTTAGCAGCCATGGGAGGAACAGCACAGAGCAACTGAAGCAATAGAAAGGACTAGAGAAAACGCTGAGACCTGCCAAGTAAAATCTCTATAAGAAAAATCCTATGATGCTCAAAGCTGGATTCTCTTCATACCACTTTGTGAATTTTGTTGACTAAACACCAATAAAAAAACCCTTCTGTCATTGTTAAAAGTAAAAGCAGCTGCGGAGCCTAACAAAAAGCTCTTATTCAAAAGCCATTTATCTGCAGTAACACTTGAATCTACTCAAAGAGTTCCACTGCACTAAAGCTTTATGTGTCTGTGTTTTCTTATTTATATGATGTATAATCAAGATCACTTTATATGTTATCTGCTTGTAAACCTTCTCCTTACAGTGCAATATAGTTGAACTTTAAAAGCAGATAGTGAAATTCAATAGACCTCAAGACTTAATCATAAACCAAACCAGCTCTTTTTCAATGTATATGATAACGGTGAACAAGCAGCTGTCATATTCACATATGAAACAGTATTTCATGTTGAGAATAGGAATTCAAAAAATATTGAATAAACTTCAAATTTAACAAATGCCAATTTATTAAATGATACAGTGAGTGCTAAAAAATAAACTTAATAATAAATAAAAAAAAGAGATTTCCATAGCTCATTCATCAATGTTTATTACTTGTCACTTACTTGGTAAAATGATAGTTTTCCCTGGATGGAGGAACTGCCTCAAGTTTAAACTGATAATCAACACCTTCAGACATTGCTTTGGAGTTAGATATTTCTAATTTTTTGGCTGCTTTTCTGGTCACCAAGAGATATCAATTACTATTTTGCTATTCAGTTGAAATGCTTAGGAAGTGTGTATTTTTCCTGTACCTTCATACCTTGGCTCATTCCCTCTCATGAAATATTTGTGCTTGCTTGCTCATATGGTCTGGGTTACCTCATGCATTGCCTTAAATGTTTTCAGTAAAAGGGGTAGTATTTTGCCAAGACATCCTTGTGTATTACAGCATCTTCTATTCCTATTCAATACAATGATAACCCTGACAACTTATCTCTAATGAAATGATAAAGATAGGTCAATAGTCAAGAATTGTTTTCTTCACTCAAAAGATAATTTAATTTATGCTTTAAGGTCAAAAAATATGAAGAGCAAGAAAAAAAAAAAAGGAAAAAAGCAGAGGGAACATACTGAAAAGATTTTGGAGAAAGCTGCTGGCCATGCCTGAATGGCCAGAAATCTTATTTTGCATTCAAGATTCATTAGAATTCAAGGTAAAGCTTAGTTTCTAGTAAGGACGGAATGTTGTGGAGTTTGGATTTCATTTTTTAAAACATTTAACATTATTTTAAAACATTGAAGTTTTAGAGACGATTTTTGAAAAGCCAAAAAATGGTGCTATATTTTGAAATAGTATAAAGAACACAACAAAATAAACTAGTAGAAATCATTCAGATAAACTAAAGATAAGAAAAATATAGGAATAGAAAAGTATATCAAGAGATAGAACAACCAATAAGACAACATTTAACTATTTTAGAATAGTTTCCACAAACTTCTGTAATGTACTGCTCCAAACTCAGAAGTATAAATGCTAAGAGCACAATAAAAATCATAAACCCATTAAAATCATTTTCTTGTCTAACTGTAACATAAATTGCAGTCATTCCCCCCTTTTTCTGCAAAATAAAAAATCTTCCCCTGCTCACCCTATGCCTTAAAACTATTTTGATTAAATTTAAAACAGAAAGCAAAGTTTACATGTATTATATTATCTATTTATCACTATCGGTATCTTAACCTCCCTTCTAAATTTTATATCTCTGCAGAATTCAGATACTTCAAATAAAAATAAAGAATTTTACAGAAGTTTACCAGTTTGGGTTATGTAAGTCTCATAGATATATTCTTGTATTTTCACTTTGATAAAATGTCTGAGAACGTGTTTCAAATGCACTTTCATTTCAAGAATTCGCTACCTATAGGTAGCTCTTAAATATATGGCTTCCTCCCAGCTCTCACCTCTGACATAGAGAAGGCTTAAATGAATACGAAGCAATAAAAATTCCAGGCTTGCCTTTAATGCATTTCACATCGCTCCAGACTATATTTTCTAGTACATAAACAAACAGTCAGATAGATAATTGGAGCAGCACAGCCTATGGTAGCATCTGAAAGAGCGCTAGCTGGAAAGGGCTGTGCTTGCCATGGAGAAGCCCAGGGCAGACACCTTGTTTTATGGGAACAGAGACATGATGGGACCCACAGACTTTAACATACTCTGAATTACTCACAGACAGCCATGCGCTCTGGTGTTTTTTCCCTCCATGTGGCCTGGTGCGGGGCAGAAAGGATGACCTCAGTCAGACCCAGCAGCTTTTCTGACACTCAAAAATTCCCTTTGGTCTGAGAGAAAAAAACATTAATTGTTTCCCTATGGTACTTTTGTTGCAGTGTTTTTCTTTTAAATAAATCCATTTCTTTTCTTTAGCAGAAGTTTTAGTATCTCTAACAGAATCTCTATCATCACTTCCCTGCAGATCAAACAGTTTGTAGGGACAATTTCGACTTACAGAATATGCTTTGCCCAAATTAGTAACTGGAACGCAAACCAGGGAGAGAGATGCACCAAAGAAACCAGCAGGTACGGCCGGACGCTCACCCAGAGGCACCGAGAAGAGCAGTAACTGAACAGATCTCCAGACGCACAGGACAAGGGACTCTTCAGAGATAGAGCTGAAACATGAGCAGCCGTAAAGGTGGAGTTTATATTTGCAGGAATTCAGGGACAACTCTGAATTTGACAATGAAATCACACGTGCAATTTTGGAAAACTACACAGGTAACATACGAGCTACCAAATGTGGTACAATTTTAAATCTGTTAGTACTTGCAACTTGCAAAAGTTTTTCCTTTCTGTTTTTTTTTTTTTCTGTTCCTATACATACATAAGTGTGCTAACATATGCTATCAGTATCTTCTATCTTGCTAATAATGCTGCTATTAGTCAAATATCAGACTGTAGTACAAAAGAATACTTTCTCCTCTAAATCCCATGTATATATCAGACTTTTTTCTTCTTAAATAACTATACAACAGAAAAAAATAAGACATTTTACTAGTTTTGTGACATGTAAAAGAAAAGAGAAAACAAATATCATCACTGAACTGCTCTGTTCTTACCACAATACCCATTCCGAGCCAAACTTTCTCCCAAATTGCAGCAAATCAGCAAGAGTCAACTATAAGCAAGCTAGTTAAAGTCAGGACCACTAATCTCTTGTCTTGACATGGGCAATTTGGTATCAGTGAAAAAGAGTTTCCTGAGTCTTTTTGTTTGTTTTGCAGTAGAAACACTTTTATTATAATCCAAGATATAATCTTGGATTAAAACAAAACAAAACAAAACAAACAGAAACCACCCAAAACACAACAAAGAAAAAACAGCTTCTTTATTTATCCTTCATTTTAAATAGGCTCGACCTCCACAATAGGGCTCGACCTTAACAATAGGGTTAAGTCTGGCTGCTAGGGTTACCTAGCAGCCAGACTTAACATTCTAGCTCCTGCTAACTTCTGAAAATCATAGTGCATTTACTGCATCTGAAAGCATCATAAACTGCAGGGGAGAAGCTGTTAGTAATAGGGTGGGTCAGGAAGTTTTAAATACTGATTCTTTTTCCTTCACATCCCTCTATCCCAGCTACAATTTTCACTTTTATTCCTGTCATCCCTGTCATCATTTTATCCCTTCATCTCTTTTCTGTTACAAATAATCACTGGAATAGTTAACTATATTACTATATTTCATTAAAACTGTCCATCATCTGAAAAGTCTTTTGTAGATTTTATTTCTAAAAATTAAAAAAAAATTGATTCAGATTTTTTTTAATTTTTCCTTCTATGCTCTTTTATAACTTTTAGATTTTGCAGGTGAATGAAGCAACTAAAAGGTTACAAAGGTGGAGCTGCTAACGATAAATGCTTATGTCCAGCGAACTCCAGGAAGCTCAGGTTGTCGTGGGAGTTTCATTTGTTACCAGTTGTAAGACCTGGTACAAATGCAAGGCTTGTTTTGATTCCCTTTCCAATCCACTATTACCGAGATCACGCCATTACAGAAAAAATATTTTTTTCTTAAATTCTGTTTTATTTTCTTCTTAGAAGAATTACATGCAACTCTAATTTTGACATGCATGTGGAAATATACGAAAAGCAGCAGAAAACTGAGATTTCGATCCTACAGAATCAGTGGAGATATTTATCACTGGCGTAACTTGGTCTGCAGACTTATACACTTGCTTAATGAACTCTGAACTGCAATTGTTGAAAGCTGAAGTTTGTTGGAGCTTGTTGAAATTTAAAATGAAATTTAAAATGACATCAGAAAAAGCAATTCTGAATTCAGCTTTGGATAATCAGTAACCTTGACCATGTTTTATATTACAACATATTTTGCAAAAGGCGTCACCAGACAACAGATGAAGTGCCGAATAAATTTAAGAGAGACTCAAGGAGCACCACTGCAAGTAAATTTTCTTTTAGCAACTGAATCCACTTGCCTTCTAGCTCTAGAGAGGCAGAATATAAATAATGAGGGTATGTTATAGATATCTGCACTGTACTTGCACATCCTAATCATGAAGGATAAGTGCACTTCCTTCTGGTGTTCAGTTCTGTTTGTCAGATGCTGAAAAGGACTTCAGGGCATCAAGTTGTGTCCCACTCTATCCTCCATGCAGGATGAATATTCATCAGTATCTGCTTAAAATTGCTAAGTTCTGAAAACATAATGTTCACTTTCCTAAAATGTCCTTATGAATCCAATTCATTCAGTTATTCTTGGTAGGAAAAAAATAAAAATAAAAAAGATGGAAACAAGTCAGAGACCTTTTTTTGCTTCCTAATAAAATGCATTCATTTACTCTTGGTTATTCCTATACTACATAACCATATTTTTAAAGAAAGACTATCATTATGTACCTGTACACGCACAGAAAAAGGACAAGACAAATGATGCTCTTCAAGAACATTACAAGAGCATTTCTACACCTTTGTGATTTAGTGGAATAGAATTTCATTGTGACTGGATACCTAAGTAGCATTTGGAGAAAAGGCCAACACAGAAACTGTATTCTTTTAATGACTATTACCATTATGTTTGTTTTAGCATAGATGTTAATAATTGATATAAAAAGAATAAGATTTAGAGACTTTTAAGGCATTTTTAAATGTTAAAGATCTCAAAATCACACACTCTATCCAAATGGATACATTTTGAAAGTGTTTTTCTTTGTTTTTATCACATCAGTTAAAATAATGTTTTGAATAAATCTTATTACATTGATTGCTTTGCATCACACTTGCCATAGTGGAGAGCGAAGGCATGTCTCCTCACCAGCTTTTTGCCAAAAACTAATCAGCTTTTCCCATTACTTAAGAAAAAAAAGCAACAAATGCTGTTGAAACTACTCTGCTGCCCATTTCATAGATGACTGTCAGAAGGAGCATCCTGTCAATTGCCACTGAAAAGAGTTGAGCAGGGACAGGGACATTGGAAAAAATATAAAACTAGGACTGACAGCAGTAATAAGATCACAACATTTTCATATATATGTGTTTTAACCTTAGAATTGTTACTGACTTCCTTCAAACACATACTCTGACAATATGGAGCATATTACCAAGACTTCCATAATATTTCCAAAAAGGATATTTGATAAGGCAATAAAACTAAGGCAAGAAAGTATATGTTGATGTAAACATATAAATGAATATAAGTATATATGCACAAACATGACCAGGCATTACAGTTACCAGTGTTTGGCATCATTAAAACATAAGTATTCATATATTCATGTAAAAATACAATTAATATAATTGCCTTCATGAAGCAAAGTAGCGTGGGTTCTACTTGATAGATACAAAAAATAAACTAATTGTTGTTGTTATCTTTGCATTATAGTTTTTAGAATAGTAGTATTACTTTTCTTTTAGTTTAGGTTCACTTTATTCTGACTTAAAACAATATTAAAATATAGTCAAAAACCATGTTTTTTTTTTTTTAATAAAATATAATAGTAATTGCAGATTGGAAAATTCTTGCCTTTGCTGCTGTCCTGTAAATGCAGAATGATGCGATATGGAAACTCTACCATACAGGAGATGATACCCATAAGTTATCTGGAGAAGAAACAGACAAGCTATTCAGAACAGGTATTAGTACGAACAGATGTTATTCCTATTGTGTGTAACAATCCTTAATCTGCTAGACACATATGAGTTAGAAAATTTATATGCAAATAAATGTGTACATTTCAATCTCTCCAAAAAATTATTATCACTTTAAAATGCCTTTTTGAACAGAAGGAATATCCTTTTAAGTTCTGAGATTCAAAATTTCTTCCAAGTGAAAGGAAAACTTGAAAACAACAATCTTCAAACTAAAAGGAAAAATGGAGCAAAACCTGCTGGGACTCTAAAAGTCCTCTGTAATTTATCCCATGACGCTGCTCTGTTTACTGTTCTAAATGCATTATTTCTTCTTCATCTTCATCTTCTGACCTCAATTCTGAGCCATCTCACAACGCATGGAGCACCTACTGAGTAAGGTTTTGGTGTATAAGGCAGATCATGAAGACAGGATATGCAAATGGAATTTGCATAGCTAAAATTTGCCTCTTAAAAAAGTCTGTGATTACATGTCAATATTCCATACTGTCCACAACAAAAATGTTGTTTACATCTCTGAAGTAAGGAGAGCTTCAAGGAACTATTAGCAGAGCCCCAGGACAACATACCTAGTAGGCAAAAAGTTGCAGATCTCAAAACGAATCATTTAGGAAGCACTCAGGAGAACCCTGTCATTGTCATCTCCAGGAATACTAATGAAATAGTCAAGAGACAAAATTGTTGGAAAAGCAGTTGAAGAACAGAGCTTCTGTTAGTATCTTTAAATAAATATAAAGATCATATTACCTTTATCATATAATATCATATAAATAATATACATAGTATAAAAAGATACTCAGAAAACACAAAACCAGTGTAGCTTGGTTAAATCTAATATTTATGGTAGGATTAACCATGGAAAATTTATGGAGGTTCACATATCAGTAACTTTATTCTTCAAGGCGTGGGTGGAAGTTGGTAAGAGAAAAATTATCAGATATCTGTCTAAAATTGAAATAACTGGGATATGTGGTACAAGCAGACAAAATAAACATTAATGAGTTCCCAGAACTGAATGGTTAGGAACTAAACAGAAATTAATAGAATTACTAATGCTAATATATAACTTTTCACTTAAAAAATTCATGATAACTAAATTCATGTGGTTGTGAAGAGACAGCTTCTGCAAAAGGAAGTCCTACTTTACTGTTTTTTCTAAAACTGATGGAGTTCTTTGAAGGGATCAACACATACCAATATATAAATACAGACATTTGAAATAAACTATGGGAATTTCTAAAACACTTTCAACAAAGGCCTTCACCAAAGGTTTTTAAGGAAATTGTGCAGCCACAAAACAAGAGGAAAGGGAGGTAGGGTTAAAGTTTAAGTGCCTGCAACTCACTGAGGTCATCACGAGTGGCCCGGTAGGGTCCCTGACAGGATATTTAACATATATGAAGAATGATGTAGGAAAAAGGATGTGAGCTGTGAGTGACAAAGTCTGATGATGACTAAAAGTTACTCAAGTAGCAAGAACAATGGCTGACTGCAGAAATGCAGATGGACCATGTAAGACTGAGCGAGTGGTCAGTGAAGTGTAAGATAAAATTCAGTGGAGAGAGAGAAATAAAGTGATGCACACAGAGGAAAAACAGTGAGATCCTCAGATATTTATATATATCTAGACATGGTGATCCTATTTTCAAGTTTTATCATCATTAATTGCCTATAAAATTGTCGTGAAGTTTCCTTTCAAAGCTTTTGCCTTTGAACCACAGAGATGAGGGCAGAGGGCGGTTATTTATTTTCCTTTCTTAGAGTCCAAGGATAAAACTGCACATCTTCCAGAAACAGTACATGACATCCTGCCTGGTCTTCTCCAAGTGATCCAATTACTTATCATTTAATCTAATTTAAATAGCTCCTGGCTTGCAGATAACGGTTCCATGATATGATCTTTATTGAAGCAGTACTTTAGCTTTTACATTGTCCATTAACTGTCTTTAATTTTCCATCAACTGCAACTCAGAAACACTAAGTGCTGCTGAATAAATACATCAATTATTTCAAGAGAAAACTGAGATCACTAAAATTTGAAAGTGGAAACATAAGAAAGATATTGGCATTACTGAAAAGAATTTGTTGAGATAAGGAATTGACTAATACGGATTTTGAAAAAAATAGAGGATTTGAAGAAGAATGAATGCTATGTTTCAGGATGCATCTAACTATTTAAAAGCAATAACATATATATGGTCAATCAGAGGCTGTGACTATTGAAGTCTGCCTGGGACACAGCATATTTTCTATTTCATAGAAGTTCTTGAATGACAGAAATGAGTAGGCATGATAATAACAATCCAAGCAGAAAATATTCTAAAACATCATTAGAAAAGTAAAACTGACAGTTCTAGAAATGAATGGAAGCAATATAAGTTTATTGTAAATATACAGAGTAAAAGAGATCGGAAAGAAGCTGAATCTGGAACAAACGGGGATAGGAATTCAGGAATTCATGAAAAGGCACAGAAGAAATTAATTCTTAGGTACCTTATTCAGAATTCCAGAATTCAGAATACCTTATTCCAGCCCTGGGAATCCATTTTCCCTTTTCTTCCTGCCATTAAAAAGACTTAGTAAGGTCTCACGATAGATGGAGCACTAAACTGTTCGGGTGATGCATAACACACTAGTTCCGATAAAGATCTGACATCCTCAGATATTAGAATTCAAATCTAATCAGAAGCAAATCACAATTTCACTTATTCCATTATTTCATGAACTAAAATAATGCTCTTAACCTGGATGAGTTCAATGTCAACTAGAAGACTAAAAAAAAAACCACTAAAACTTCCCTCCCTTATTTTTTTCTTTTCCTTAAGTGTAGACAGAACACTACTACTATTAGATGAAAAGCTAATTTAGATCTCATATAAACATTCAATATTCAAGCTAATTATAGCTCAGGAAAAAAAACTGCCTTAAAAGAGCAGTAGACCTAAATACACTGAGTCATAAATAATATTTCCCAAATAATATTTCACAAATTCTAAACAGAGCAGGAGATTTATCACAGTTAGAAAATGTTATTAAGAGTTTCTTGGTAGGCCAAGAATAGTCTTGTATGAATGGCAAACAGGAAAATATTCTGGATCTCCACATTCAATCTTGAATGCAGATAAGTGGCTATTCATTCTATTACTTATGTATACAGATTTTTACGTATGCTAAAGAGAGTGTTTCAAGCACCACAGTTTGACATAAATTGGACTTTGTATTATAAGACATAATGCTGTTAGGATGCAGCACACTGAATTTAAAATTCAACATCAGTAAACAATGCCACTTATGCCAAACCTTTCTTGATTCTTAAAGTCTTTCTACATTCTTAAAGCCCTACTTCGTCCATTCTGTTTCAAATTCCTCACTGAATGATAGTTCAGTAGGGATGGGTTAACACACACCTAGTGGAAACAAAATGCCAATGTCTGCCAGAACATTTTTCTGTTGTTCTAAATGACTTCAGATTGAACTGTTTAGTAGCATCGAAAGATAGAATATCTAATTCATCTAATTCATCTAAAATTAAGGGTTCTGCAAAATCTAGATGCAGATTGCTCAGAGAAACCAAAATATGGGTTCAACAATTAGAATCACTTCTTTTTTTAAATCTTCTTACTCCTCCCCATGCACAGCCTTTTTTTTTTTATTTTAAGCATATTGTAATGATAGCAATACTTTAGGAAGTGTGCATTTTAAGTTCTTTACCCTATTATACATTTTCATCTTTTTTCTTTAGCTGCACAGAAATAGATACTTAGGCATCATTAGAAGTTTATAATCCTGTTCACTGCCACTCCCCCAGTGGAATACTGCTGTCCAAAATAGAAACGTATGGTCCACTGTCTTTTAAAACTTTCTGATTCTTCTCATTTTAGCTACTGATTACAAAACAATATTGGGTAAGCAGCTTGTCAAGGAAAGCAAGATCATGCATATTCATACTACGTCTCAGTGAAGACAACAAATGAAACATAATCACAGAACCACTCAATGGATCTGATTCAATTACAACATTATGACCAAAGAGCAGCAATTACCCAACTATGGTTCCTGTAAGCACAGGAGAAAGTATAAAAGATAAAATACTTTTAAAATAAGCACAGAAGCAAGAGACAGCTTTCTGATCAGCATACAAAAGAAAGAACCAAGTATCTGAGAAAAGTCCAATGCAGTATGCCTAGGACAACCCTGTGACAAACAGGGTTTAGTAGAATTTCACTGAAACCTGCTGTGTTAAAAAAGGAGTAGGAGTGGAAGGTATTTAAATCATCATGCTGATCTAGCACATTTAAGAAAATTGAAAAAGCCAGGACTATGCAGTTTGTTTTTCAAATAAAAATTGGATATGCACTGTGTGTCATCTGTATTTGCAAGCAGTTCATAAACAGTGGAAATATGTATGTATGTCCCTTATGCTCACTGCTCTTTTGTTCACAAAGCCTCATTGGTGGTTACACTACATCATCCAAGTGAGGAAGGCCTGGATGCATCACGGTTGTATGATGCAACACAGCAGCAGGCACTAGGCAGACAGCACGTGTTGCATCATCGAAGAACATCATCGTTACATCATCGAAGAACAATCATCCTGATGACAAAATGACATTTGGCAGAAAGTGGGGTCCAGTTAGGTTTCCTTCTGGATACACTTCACAGTTCCTTGCTTGCTTGCTTAAGGAAAAAAGCACACGTGAGCAAAGAATGTAACCAATGCTGAATTACGTCATGCTTCTGAAGAAGCTTCCTTCTAAACAGCAGCACCTGCTAGGACTAGATCAGGGGAAAAAAGGTGAAAAAGTTTCACAGCTGATTCTGGAGCCAGAAGGGCAGATTGACCAGCCTGCTTCAGGCACTGCAAGAATTAATTCAGAAGCAAGTACAACCTAGCATCCACTTCTCTGCCCGTTCATCAGTGAACAAAGGTAATAGTTTGTGTTGACGTATACAGATAACCCTCCTGTGTCTATGCCATACCTTTACATGTGATTCTGATGGGACCTTCATACAATTTATACTTCATATACAATTTATATATTGGAGAATTGCTGTGTTAATTATTTCAGTATGTGTAATCCATCTTTGGTATCTACACCTTCCTCCGAAAACTGCACTTCTTTAATGTATTTTTTTAGGAGAAGGCAAAATTAATTCATTTTATTGAATTTATTTCAGTAGTGAAGCACAGTTTACTTAGGAAAATCAGTACTGTTTCTAAACTACTCCTTCTCTATAAGAAAATAAAGTACCTTTAGTTGCACTAAAATTACTTAAACTTATCACCAACTTCATCATTACCACTTCCTTTCTCCCACAGTAGACATCCAAGGCAGTGAGCTATCCAGGACAGCTAGAAAGTTCTCAAATCCCACCTCTAGGGAAGGACAGAATGGAATCCTAGACCATTTCCAAGGAAAATGAACACAGTAAGGTCACTGTTTCACAATGTTTCACCTGTTTCCCCACAGAGGAAACTCGGGCTTGAGTATTTCTTCAGGTCATAACTATAGCAGCAAAGAGTGCCTTGGAGGCAAAAATGCAAAAGCATTCAGTGTACTAAAGTATATATGAAGGTAAAGAGTTCACTCAATTCAAAAGCATGACGGTCTTCTGGAGGGGTCAGAGTCAACAACACTGTCATAGTCCTGTCTCACTGAAACTACCTGGCAACAGAAAGGAGGCCTGTAAATGCTTCTGTCATAACTGAATCGAAACCCTTCTGCCAGTCTTGACAGGGAGCAGGCACCTTGTCCTGTGTTGCTAGGTTTCATTATCTAGAAAATGGCAAATACAGAGTCTTAGCCTCACATACACCAGGCATCATCTTTCCATTTTTGTCTTCCAGATATGACGAATTTACCAAGAGTGAAAGAGGCCCCTCAATGAATACTCCTCAGAATGGCAAAATCCTAACTCATGAATGAGGCTTAAGCGTCAACATCAGTATCAAGGAGGCAACGTAAGAGCTGAAGTGCTGAGGCTCAAAAAACACATGTCTTTGTACTGATAATCAAAACTTTTTTCCTTTCATCTGCAGAAGCCAGGTGATTGGATAAATGATAAGAAAAATAATCAGAAAAACAAGTTTAATGGGTTTGTAAGCCTGTTTGGAGTATGCTTCCCAAGTAGCACTTTAATTTTACTGCTTACACTTAATCCTTGAAAATTACTATATCAAAACAGAAAGTTTTTGCTAACCAGACCTGATAATTCACTCATTTTTTTATGCAGAATAAAATAAATAAAGCTTGAGTTTGAATAGTACAGAGGCAACCATTTCTATTATGAAATACAGAATCACAGACTGGCTGAGGTTGGAAGGGACCTCTAGAGATCATCCAGTCCAACCCCCTGCTCCAGCAGGGACACCCAGAGCACGTGGCACAGGGCGGCATCCAGGTGGGTTTGGAAGATCTCCAGAGGAGACGCCACAGCCTCCCTGGGCAGCCTGTGCCAGGGCTCTGTCCCTCTCACAGGAAAGACGTTCTTCCTCATATGGAGGAATCCTTAGTCCATTTTTTTTTTTCAAGCGCACGTACAGACACTTCCTCAGGTACCTCTTTACCACAACATGAACCCATTGTTAAAAGAGTTGGGTCTCCTCTAAAGAGTAACTCCGTGAAAAAGCTGAAGAAAGTGAATTTTCATGGAGAATATACCAAGGATGTCCAGAAAGTGCTGGTCTATAAAATAAGTAATGTGAAACTAGCACTAACTAGCAAGTTTTGGCTTTGATCAAAAAGAGAGTAAGCTTTATCACATTCTTTAAAGATATATAAGAGGAGAGAGAGGAGAAAAAAAATAGAAATATTTTATTTCTTCACATGGTTTAACTAAACTTCATTGTCAAAAGTAAAGACAAATATAACATTTAAAAGTTACCATTAATTCCCTCAATCCACAGAATTTCCTTCAAAATGAAATGAAGGAAAAAAAAAAAAAGTGAGAGAACAGAATGAAAGATGAGACAGGCTGCTTATGTTGCTAAGTAGAAAAATCTGCTTCGAATGCTTCCTTCACAGCAACCAAACCAGAAGACAGCCAATGCACCAATAAGGAACTTCAAAAACACACACAAAAAAATAAAATCTTCTTGATGCTCTAAGGGCATCTGGTTAATTCTGTCTGGCTTTATAGCCTCAGAATGCCCAGTGCATTTCAAATGATAAGCTCAGCAACCTGCTTATATCATTTTTGTTTTTTGTCCAAGATGGCACATTTCAGCACCTGGTTTGAATTTATATGTAAAAATCCTATTAAGTAAAGACTTCTTACTGTTCAGCTTGAAAACTGAATTTGAATAATAGCAGCAACCAAGTGCTATTTTCTTCTGCAGCACTAAAAGTTAAACAACATCATACACCTTCTACAATTAACTAAAGTGACACTAAAATCTTTGCAACCCTAATGACAAAGACAGAAATACATTAGAAAAGAAATTTATAGACATCCTGTAACATATGGTTTAGGAAGCACTGTACTGATAGTCATCTGCTACAATTTCCAACTCTGGAAACTAAAACTAAAACCTCCAATAGTTTGAACACATGGCAGATGGGGATCAAAGTAAATTACATTTTCAAATGGCATTTATTGCTGATATATTCAGCAGCAAGTAAGAGCTTTCATTCATGATTGTTTTGTTCAGCAAAGAGTTTTAACATTGCAGTTAGAGATTGTTTTTCCCAAACTGTTCACTAGACAGTACTTCTTTACTAACATAGCACTTGATTCTGCAATTCATTTTATTCAGTAACATTATTCATGAGAGTAAAGACTGTTCAGGTAAGTGAAAATTGAAAGTAGTAGGCATGGGTCTACCTGTCAGACTGCAAGAATACATTGGACTACTCTCTAAACCTCTAATTGATGAGTTTTATTAAAGGTCTGGAACTGTTTCTTAAATTCACATCAATGATAAACGATGCATTGCTGATTAGACAACTTGTGCAGAATTGAAGTTGAGAACTGAAAGAGTGAGAGTGAGGGAAGGGAAACGATTTGTTTTATTATATTTTATGCTGTGTGGAACTTCAAATCTCTTTCAAACTAGGTAACTATAAAAGTCACAGACAATAATACACATTACAATTCACATTATAATTAAGAGTTTGTAGATAAATACTGTAGTCTAGTGTGGAAGCACTAAGTGCAGTGGCCTGGTTGAGCTCAATCTCTTCCACATTCCTGTGTGGATTTCCACACTGATCCAAAGCCTATGGGAAAAAAACAACCTGAAACCCCACAGAAATCTTCTCTCCTGGGTTCAGTGGGCGCTCTCGAAGTCGCACGGTTGATGCGTCTGCATCTGAATGAACTGAACAGCATAAACCACTGGATACCAAATATTGCAAGTGCATTATTATAAAAGGCAACCTTGGCCCTGTGTGTGCAATTGAAAAACAACTACGTTTAAATTTACGGATATTAATCATTCCTGAAGTACTGATATTTGGGAGGCCTGGAAACCCAAATGTGAATCGGTAATATTAGACCACTGCATAACATGAGGTTGTCCTGTGTATGAAGTGCAGGACCTCAACATGTCTAAAGGGCACTGCAGTCATCTGCTTTACATTTTACCTATAAACAGCTTGTAAGACACAATGATAAAATGGCTGCATTGGAAAAAAGAAACCTAAGGGAGATGTCCCTAAACATGTTTAAGTCATCTTTTAAGATGTACCAAATACTGGAGAAAGTATAGAGTAAGAAAAATGAGAAAGATTGAAAACACTGAACCGAATATATTTTTCCATTTTTCACAGGCATTAAGCTCTGAGAGGCCACAAGTCAGGACATGTTTGTCCATAATTTATTTTTAACTAGCATAACTTGTCCTGAACCGACTTACACATCAGAAAAAGACCCAGTTTTGACCTGAATACATTAAATATTAAGTCCAATATTTCCCTTGATAGTTTATTCTGATGCTTAATCATTCTTCCATATACAGTATGTCTAATGCAAATTTATGTGGCTTGCCCAGCTATAGCTATTTATTCTAATGATACCTTTCCACAGCCCTTTAAAACCCAATATTCCCTCTTTACTGAAAGAAAGGCATAGCTGCGGAAATGCCTTTCTCACAGCTTGTTTTCTCTTTTCTTCAGCTAGTAGTGGGGGAGAAAAATCTACCATCTTCACATGACAGACAAGAACCTCACTGCCCCACAAAGCAAAATAGAAATATCCAATTGGTATTTTGTTGCAGCAATATCTGCAATTTCACTATTCACAACTGATAAAGCACTTGCATAATTCCTGGTATAATCACTGTGGCGTCGGGGTTTAACTTCATTTTGAAAATGCTCCCTTGTTTTCCTTTCTTTGTTTTAAGCCTTATCAACAGCAGTTTGCCTGTTTGCAAACTGCAAGCTATGAGGAGAGCCCCCAATATCATCCACCGGACATTTCTACGGATCTATTATGCAACTGGGAAAAAGAAAAAAGCAAACAAAAACGATGTCTCCTGAAGAATTATTATACCAGAATAATATGTGGACCAGATTAAATATTGATATTTTCCACAGAACAAATTTGGTAATGCATACAATTCAACAAGCTATTAGGATTAAGAATTAATCTGAAATCTGAAAACAACTAATCTGAAAAATAACAACAAATAACAACAAAAAACAACAAACTGAAAAATAACAACTACTGACAACTTTCTTAACTATGGTACTAAAATTCCAAGTCTGTATCACCTAAATAAAGGATGATTCCACCAGTATTTTGCTGATTTGGCAAGAAATGCTAAATAGGCAACCTCAGCAAGACCCAGAAGCTATGACTCAGAAGAACAAGTAGCCACTTTGTACTACCTAAATAAAAGAAATGCAAAGGTTCCTTAAACTGGAAATTTTCTCCAGAGTCAGTATGAACTTCAGTTGGTAAATACATATAGTCATTCTGGTTTTGGAACGTCTTCTTCAACTTTAATGTACGTGCATACATAGAAGTTTTATATTTGCAATAAAAAACAATTCCTTCTCATAAGATGAAAGGATTTTCAAAATTATCAAAGAAAAGACGTTTCTAATTTTTTAAAATTATTTATTTTTGGAAATGTCACTCAAGTACCTGTTCTTCATCCTTCTGAAAAAGACACTTAACTTATCTTTTATCTTTCCCTTATTCTCCTTTAAAAAAGAAATCCTTCAAGTTGCAGGGTTTGGTCTGTGTATCTTTGTGCTGTTTACTTTCATCTGCTGTTAATAGATACATATATAAATCTATATTGCCAAAAAAACACCTTTTGGAATGATTCTTTTCACAACAAAACTCTTTTGCTAATTTTGCTCATAATTTCAACAGTCTATTCATGTTTTGTACCAAGACCTGTCCTTTTCAGTGCAAGAGCAAAAATGGTTTTCCCACATTCTAGAAAACAAAAGGATTTCCTCATCGTACGCAGCAGCACAGCATGCCCAAAAGGACTGTGGAGATTAGGGATGAACATCAAGTGCCTGTCACCCAACACAGAATATCAAATGAATCTCCAGAGACAAGTGCTGTCTTCCACCAACCAGCTCACATGCAGGAACCTGAAGGGGCACACATACCTTTACTGATGTACAAATTCCTTAACACGTCTCAGTTTCTTAAACCTCTGACACTGAACTAACATTAAAACCTGCAGTTTGGCCACAAAAATAGTTGAAAAGATTTTGCATTATCATACTATTTGAAGAAGCAAGCAGCTGTATCAAATTCTGATGAAGCTTAGAGGGAATTACTTATAATGCATCAAATCCAGGGCAGATCAGATCTCAATACCGAATACAGAATCTTGTTTGATTTTTTTTCCTGCCAGCTCACTAATACAGTCTCTATTGATATTCACTAACATTCAGGCATATACTGTAACCATATTTTCTTGGAATATGTTGCTTCCAAGATTATAGCAACAATAAATACCACTAAAAACCATTACATTTGATTTTCTTAAGAAAATCAAATATCTGAATCACTCCTGGAGACTATTTCTTACCAGAAATTCTTATGCTATTCACTTTATTCAATTTTTCCCCAGATAATTCAAATTTTCCCCACAGAATTCACATTTTGTGCATCCTGCTGATACGGCTCTCAACAATATTCTGAGACAAGTTCACAAAAAACAGTCTGACTTTATCAGCAGAAATTCACAGCTCACTTAATAGCTTGTGAACAGGAGTCCAGTTTGAATAAGAAAACAATTCTGTATCACACAGCTTTTATATATTCTGATTGTGATTACAGAGTAGGTCATTTCTCAAAATGCCAGGCGGTTTCTTATCAAAATGAGACTGACACAAGATGCACTCTGTCTTGTGTGACTTTGAACCTCAGACTAAGTCACCAAATTCAGTAAAAGTAAATAGTTGTGGGTAGTTTCTGCAAGGTTTATTGCTTTGCTAAAATCTGCACTCAATTCCTCTCTTTGTAATTAGTGAAATATTAGGAGAATCATTAGATGCAGACAAAATGCACCTAAAAATCAGTATTCCTTGCTTTTATTTTAGCACCAACAATTTGTTACGACCAATAAAATAATCCACAGAAACTGCAGGGGAAATTATGCACGGCCAGACTTAAGAAAAAACTATTTGCTCCCAGAGGGTGAGTAATTACAGAACGCAGAGCCAGTGCTGACTGTTGCAGATGCTTCCATTTGCAATGCCATCTGTAAATCTTCCTGCCTTCTTCCTGTCCAGTTAATAACCCTTCGTCCTGAAAAAAAAAAAGGAACTCAGGATGCCATATGTGGTTAACACAGAAATGTAACATTTTATGTGATATAATCCAAAATGTTGCAGTTGGAGGAGAAACCCTAGATAGTGCTGACCGAGTGTGATATTCCTACAAGCTCCTGAGCGTGTTATCACTTCAGATCCGAAAAATGCTCCGATCTGTTCAAAGCCACACTAGGTTACACTTTTGCTCATTGTAATGACTTGTATATTTGGCTCAAATTAGGCTACTGATGAATATGGAGAAAAGCCACTTTCCAAAAGTTGCTATATAACGTAAACTATGATTTAAGGCTCAAAAAGAAGTGACTCAGTTTAACATGATGAATAGTAGTAAAGAAATTTGTAATATGTATTAAAATACAAGACTAAATTAACATGCATTATCATTCTTAGTACATTGCTAGGAAAAAAATATTTCTCAAGCAAAGATTTATGATAAGGAGACCTGCGTGGATGGGCAAGTTGCTGTTGGGTAAACTTAATGAGAAAAAGAGCATATACATAATGTGGAAGAAGGGCCAGGTCACATGGGAAGAATATAGGAACATTGTCAGAGAATGCAGGGATGCAAGGAGGAAGGTCAAGGCCTGTTTGGAATTAGAGTTAGTGAGAGATGTCATGGGCAATAGGGAGGGCTTCTATAAATAAATCAGCAGCAAGAGGAAGACTAGGGAAAACGTTAGTCTGCTGCTGAATGGAATACATGATCTACATGATTTCTACATGATCTCCAGAGGTCCCTTCCAACCTCAGCCAGTCTGTGATTCTGGGATTCTGTATAACTCTGAGATGGTGAACTAACACCACAGTGATCAAATGATTTTTGCTCTCTGATATGAGAATTATATAGTAGATAGCTCAAAGTACCATGACCAATAAAAGGGAAGGAATTTCCTCTATTTATGCGCTACATACAATTTTTGTTACTCAGTTACTTTACTGGCACAAAGATATTCACTCTACTAATTGAACTAGAAAAGTACATTCAAAATAATAGTGAGCAGATACACCAACTAGTGAATGTCAAAGCGCAAAACACTGAAAAACAAGATTTATTACACTCATGTTGTTTGTTTCTACCTGATGAAGGATTTCTAATGATGCCCCACAGTAATAAATCCTCAGTGTGCTGACTCCCAGTTAACCAGAAAATTCAAATCAATTAACAATATATTGAATAAAATAAATGAATACAATATGTCTAATCCACTGAGTTAAAAAAAAAATGTAGCAACTTAGTTCCTGAAGCAATTTAGTTCTTTAGTTTCCTAAAGAAAGCCAGTTGATGGGAGATTAGGGAGATCTGCCAGACAAAAACTGCATAACAATTGTGGAAATGGAAACAATGGATCACAAATATTGCTTGCCCATAAAGTAAAACTATGTATTATTTAAATCCATTTTTTTTCCTTTCTATTATAATCTGTTCTATAAATAAGAATGCAAAGAGTTTTGTATTTGAAGTTAAGAACAAACCCATAGAGACAAGTAGCTCTTAAATTTTATACTTATTACATCCACATTTCTATAGTTCTCTGTAGGGTTTTGCACATTCTGCACTCAGCTCTCTTTCTGGGAGACATTTATTAATAAATATAATATTACAAAATGGAAAAAAAAACTACTTTGTCCACCTGGTTCGTCCCTTTTGTTCCCTTATCTTAGCTCTCCTGCTTTCTTACTATAGTCATTTATCATTTCTTTGTCTGAAACTCATCTAGCATTTGGTCTAACTTTCTGCATTCAGCATACCAGGCTGGTATTTGGTAACAAAACAGTTTTGCTCATTGCATATGGAGCAAACAAATTTTAAATTAAACTCTTTATTTACTCCAAAAATCACGTATTTTGAATTACAGCTCATCGTGACCTTCTCTTTGTGAAGAATTTACCCAGTCAGTCTGGTTCTATTTCTTTTTTCTTTTTTTTTTTTTTTACTACTTTTGTCACAAATAGTAGCATTTGTTTGAAAAAAAAAGGAGATGGGACTACTGATTCTCCTCAAAGAATTAAAGCATAACACAGTTGTCACAGTTTGAAATGACAACACCTCTGCACCTGAACACAGGGTTGGAAGTCACTGAGTCAATGCTCCAATCATGTGAGAAGTATAAAGCGTAGAAAGATCACTGTATATCCAGTTCACGTACAATAGATTACAAAATACTCCTAAAAGTTCTATAAACTCTTTCAAGCTGAGATTAAACACATGGACTGCCTCCAGTGAACTCACCCTGGTAGCAGGGGAGCAGTATATGCCAGAAAAAATGACAGAATGATATTGTATTAAAATAATAATTCTTTTCACTATCCTTGGAGTTTAAATAGCTGTTTTCATATTTGCTATGGTTTCATTTCAAGCAGGTCCAGGAGACAATACTCTCCCACCCTGATCTCCTGCACTATCATCCACTGTTTGTAGCATGGCCAGATATAAGCATCAGAAATGAGGGGACGAGACAGAACAAGAGCAGTTAGTTCTACTATGCATGATTTCAAATCCTGCAGTCAGAGAATCAGAACAGAAACCTGCTTTTAGCCTCCAGTAACAGCATCCAACAGGGAAAATTCTCCTAACATCAGTCCAATGGCTCAGAGCCAATGGAGGACTTGTGGAGTACCCTGAACTAAGACAAGCATTTCAAAGCATTAAAATATGATTCATTAACTATATGGCATATATAGTTCCTGCCTGAAACAGTTAATGATTTTGTCTTAAAAAAAGTTATAGTCTTATTAAGGTTATTTTAAATTAAATATTTTGCATATCTGTAGTATTTTCCTCTCCAGTTGTTAGGAAAAACTACATTCCTACTAATTAATTATTCTAAAGCTTGCTAAACTGGAAAAGCATTTCAAAGAAATAATAAATAATTACACATTACTGCCCTCAAATTTTCTGTTAGCATGAAATTCAATTGGATCTCTGTAATCTCTCCATATAATGTCTTATTGATGAAGTGTATTTCCTTTAAAGGCATTTTTTTTTTATCAAAAGATGGGAACAATTACGAAAGGATAATCTCAAACATTTCAAAGATGGTTTTAAAAATCATCTGAAAATATTTTTATACAATTTTGGCCAGAGTACACATGTCTACAGATATAAAAATTCATACCTGAGAAGGACCTGAGTAGAGAACCAAAACTGTAATGGAAATTAAGTGGAAGACAAATTTAAGAATAGTATCAAGCCCAAATTCTAGCCCAGCTGCAAGTTGGACTTCAAAAGCACAAAACATTGAGGCTGGTCTAGTTGCAATTTTGCACATCAGCTATAAAGATATGGACACCTGCACTCTGGCCAGCTGTCTATGGCTTTCAACACTCATTTATTTGATGAATGTTGCACCTAAGATTGCCTTCGGAATTTAGGGCCTTGTTAATCTTTTATGTGTTTATCTTTCTGTAATTAAAGGTGTCTTGGTGCCACAGTAATCTTTATCGCAAGTAGCAACAAACAGTGAGACCTCACTGAAAGCAACAGAGCTATGAGCATCCTTTTAGCTTACTTTTTAAAAAAGTCCACTTTTTACATTTTTGTCCTGTTTTTCTTCCATTTATACTTTGGTATCTGCTTAGTTCGAGATCAAATACAATAAAGCAAAGAGGAAAAGGAACTTCCTCAAATACTTCAGAAGAATGAATCAGCTCCTGTCAGCAAGCAGCCTTCTGCTCGTCTCAGAGCTTCAGGGGGCTTTCAGGAGCCGGAAAGCTAACGGGAAGCAGTCAGACTAGCGCTGCCACAAAGAGGAAAAAACAGCAGCAGCAAAAACACGTCTTGCCATCAAGGCAGAAGTACACTATTGGAAGAAATGGGACTGCATCCATGTGCCTATCCCAAGAGAAGAGAAACCCACCATTAAACCAATATTACACTTAAGAGCAGCCCATTTTTTTTTTTGTCAGGAAAAATAAGGACTACAGATTGTACCTGAAGTCTAAAACACACAGTGGGATCTGAAGATTTTATTTGTGAAAAATAGTGAATTATTAATTCCTCTAAAACACTGCTCAGCTGGCAAAGCAAATACATACCACGGATTCATTCGTCCACCCACACTACAGCAAAACGGCATCATCTGTACAGCTTAAGCTTCTAAAGCAACAGATCCTCACCTCTTTCATATAGACCCTTGCCAGAGATTAAGTGTTTCAGTAAGGAAACGCACTCTTCCTAGTTTCTAGTACTTAAGTACTAATTCATATTATCTATCTCTAAGAAGATTAAAATATATATCTGGATATTTATAACCCTTAAGAAAAACAAGCAACTGCAGCAATATAATATATCTCCAGACACATGGTAAATAGGAAATAGTAATACTTCATGGAATATCCTCTGCATTCTGAGCATTTTTCTCTCAATATATTACCATGTCAGTAGATCCTATAGCTGCTAAATTTCAGCATAGTCAATTAATTCCAATAACAGTGCACATTTATATTACAATGCAAATGTTCACACATTCCATAATTACAATTAGTCTTCTGTTGATCTGATCTGCAAACACTCAGCAGGAGTTTTCAAGGTTGGTTCTTTAAAGAGTAAGAAATCTCACCATAACTTACATTATTTCTTTACTCTTGCACATGCAACCTTTTTTATTGCAGTTATGACTGCATTCTTGCACAATCATAATGTATGCACCTATTTGAAAACAGTATTGCCCCGTGATTTAAAGTTTTGTCTAATAG
>VWPW01006742.1:90333-228153 GCA_013389825.1 Crypturellus undulatus | reverse complement strand
AAAGCAAAGAGGAAAAGGAACTTCCTCAAATACTTCAGAAGAATGAATCAGCTCCTGTCAGCAAGCAGCCTTCTGCTCGTCTCAGAGCTTCAGGGGGCTTTCAGGAGCCGGAAAGCTAACGGGAAGCAGTCAGACTGGCACTGCCACAGAGAGGGAAAAACAGCAGCAGCAAAAACACGTTTTGCCATCAAGGCAGAAGCACACTATTGGAAGAAATGGGACGGCATCCATGTGCCTATCCCAAGAGAAGAGAAACCCACCATTAAACCAATATTACACTTAAGAGCAGCCAATTTTTTTTTTTCTGTCAGGAAAAATAAGGACTACGGATTGTACCTGAAGTCTAACACACAGTGGGATCTGAAGGTTTTATTTGTGAAAAATAGTGAATTATTAATTCCTCTAAAACACTGCTCAGCTGGCAAAGCAAATACATACCACGGATTCATTCGTCCACCCACACTACAGCAAAACGGCATCATCTGTACAGCTTAAGCTTCTAAAGCAACAGATCCTCACCTCTTTCATATAGACCCTTGCCAGAGATTAAGTGTTTCAGTAAGGAAATGCACTCTTCCTAGTTTCTAGTACTTAAGTACTAATTCATATTATCTATCTCTAAGAAGATTAAAATATATATATGGATATTTATAATCTTTAAGAAAAACAAGCAACTGCAGCAATATAATATATCTCCAGACACATGGTAAATAGGAAATAGTAATACTTCATGGAATATCCTCTGCATTCTGAGCATTTTTCTCTCAATATATTACCATGTCAGTAGATCCTATAGCTGCTAAATTTCAGCATAGTCAATTAATTCCAATAACAGTGCACATTTATATTACAATGCAAATGTTCACACATTCCATAATTACAATTAGTCTTCTGTTGATCTGATCTGCAAACACTCAGCAGGAGTTTTCAAGGTTGGTTCTTTAAAGAGTAAGAAATCTCACCATAACTTACATTATTTCTTTACTCTTGCACATGCAACCTTTTTTATTGCAGTTATGACTGCATTCTTGCACAATCATAATGTATGCACCTATTTGAAAACAGTATTGCCCCGTGATTTAAAGTTTTGTCTAATAGTGTGTTGAAGATCTGACCACCTCCTCCTTCCTTCCGGGCACGGGTCTGTGTACTCGCCACCATTCTAGGATGGTTGTAGCCCATTTCTACATAGTAACGGGTACAATTAAAAAGGAAGAAAAACAGTTATCCCACCTTTGATACTTTTTATTTAGCACATTGTAGTTACATATGAGGGGAGAGAAGAGTGTTTGGTTGCCCTAACGCACTCAGATTTCATTTTGTAACTGGCCATTTCTGTACATTGTAAAACTTGGATCTGATAAAAGACAAAAACAATATTCCCATGACATAATCCCTGTTACGTACTCCCAAGACATATACACATAACCTAGAGAACCTAGCAATGTGTCAAAATTTTAAGTAAATGACTAAAAGCATGTCAGAAAGGTAGTTTTCCTTTGAAATCAGAAAACAGTAACTGGAGGAAAAGTTTTGGAACACATCACTGAAGAAAAGGTTCCCTTTATTTCATCCATTAGAAAAAAAACTCAGTGACCATTCCTTGCACCAGCACATCTGCATGTGTTGTTACTGAAGAACGCAGTTCTCGTGGGATGTCACAGCTACAGGAGAATCTGCATCTGACCGGCTGGACCTTGTCCCAGAAAAAAATCCCGAATATCCTGAGCTGAAAACGCTTCAGTGGAGAGAGCAGGGAAGGCAAAGGACCCTAGAGCAAATGGCTCAGAGCCACCTACTCCGCCAAGCAAAATGGCTGCAGCATTTCAAGCAAGCAGAGAATGACATGCAGTTTTAATTTTAAAATGGGTTTCAGCAATTAAATCTGGATTTCCACATACACAGGCTTCACCCCAGCTATTTCCAGCACCCGACATAACACAAATATACTGCACTCAGATAAAGAACAGGATTTCCAGTTGCATTCTAACAGGGTCTACTCAACCTCTACTCAAATTTCTCCATACAATGTTGTACTACATCATTTATCAGTAGCTAAAGGTTTGCAAAATGAGACAAGATTGCAACTTTTTAAAAAAATTATTTTCAAGGTGAAAAATGAAAAAAGAAAGGGGATTAAATGGGCAAGGTGAGAATGAAAAAAAAAAATCAGGGTTATGAAAAGGACGATGCCAGACAATTCCTCCAAAATGCAACTGCACAAAACAGGTATGCAAAATGCTGAACACCTTTCAACTAAGTAAAAATGAAAGAGGAACTGTAAAGAAATCATAATAAATCTATCCTTAATAGCCCTTTCTGGCTATTCATGTATAAGTACAAGTGTGCCCCTCTCCAATGGCACCAAATGGGAAAGAATATTTAAAGTGCAAATTACTTGTAAAAGATACAGCCAGCAAGGAAGACAGAGATGAGAACTGACTGGCTGTTGACCAGAAATAGAACATCTGCTGCTACTATTATCCATGTTCATTTGCAGTCTGCATTTTTAACGCTTATCAATTTTTTAACATCTTTTTTTTTTTTTCTTCCTGCTGTGGTAAGCTTCATAAAAGATGGAAGAGCTAGATTAATATTCTTTGAATTACATTCAGCTGAGAAGTCACAGTCACAGCAGTGTCAGTCTCTCAGATCTTGCAAGGTGTTTGCCTTTCTGTTTCGGGATTTGGGTTGGGTTTCCCCCTCTCCTAAGGAAAGTGTTGGAAACATCCATTGTGCTAACTATTTAAAGTGGAAGCTTTTCTGATATTTTGTCACCCTTACGTTCTTATGAGCAGCGCCCTGCCAAATGCTTGAGTTCTTCTTCAGATTATACTTTGCTCCTAGGTTTCTTGGGTCTCTTCTAGGGAAACTTTTCCCACTCTGCCTAAAGTGTCTGGACAACTGCATCGTGCTTCAGTCTATTTGCAAACAAAAATTTCTCAAGCTTAAGTGTTTTTTTCAGGTAGTTCTCTGATAGACCAAAGGAGAAGCTGGCGTATCAGTCAAAATATTATATTCAGAAAAACTTAATTCACTTCTTACTGGCATTTGGCTTTTCTTCAAATAGGGTGCACTGCACAGCCATCACATTTGGAACTAATTAGTGGTTTTGAGCAATTCAGCGCCTGACTCGAGGCCATCTCAAGGAACCTCAGAGAACACCGAGTCTGTGAGAACACATCCCTGTCAAATCTGCCTCTACCTCCTAAGACTGAAAGTCTCCAATAATCATGCCCCTTTTGAAAAGCCAAAGATCAATGTTGGTTTAACAACTCTTATGCCCATGTAGGTGGTGGGAGTGGAGCAAAGTTTGACAATTTTTTTCATAACAAACATACTTAAAATTAAGCATAGTTCATTTGCAGTGTTTCCATGTATTTCATAAGTAAATAATTCCTTAGTATGTTTTTTATTTCATATTTAAAAACTGATTGTGGGATACACCTTCATAAACAGGATGAAGAAAACACTTCCTACTACTTAAAGTTTTATTAGTGTATACATAGCACATGACTTCAAAACTGCATCAGATGATCAGGCGTTTTGGTTATCAATGCTTTATATACTACTATTTCTGCACATCAACAATGAAGGACAGCATAAATAAAAAAACATATTGTGTGTTTGTCATTTGCCACCAAAAGCCTCAGCAACGACTATTTCTGTTGGCATTCAGAAAGCATTAGCTACACTACAGAGCTATGGACAGGAGAGATCCAAAATTAACAATATTCCAGTTCATTCTAACAGTTTGCACCACTTTTTTTTGTTTTTTTAGTATCTGCTCAGGAATGCAAGAATGAGCCTAAAACATTGTAACCAGAGACTGAACAGGACAACTATGTAAATAAGATATGCAGTTTATTGAATTATTTGCATAAGAATTATCCCCTACTTTCTCAAGTGTGCATACTCATAGCGTGAGCCTACCTGTAAAATGCTATAAAATTATATTGTTTGCATAGAAAACATGTTCTCACATCCATTTACTGTTTGTGCTACAGCATCATCCAGAAGCTTCAATCACTAATGAGGTCCCACTGTGCTGCCACTGTATACGTGGGGAGAACAAGCTCCATTTAAAAACAGCAAATCACACAAGGATGCAGTGAGTGATGAGTGACACCAAGATGTGAAGAAGGACAAAAAGTGAGAATCTTAAGAGCACATTCTTCATATAAACTAGATCGGCATATAGTAATACACTGTACATTTTGAATTTGTTCAGAAATTGCCTAAGCTGCTGCTTTTTTTTTTTTTTTTTTTTTGCATTTTTATAGAAATAACCCTTACATGCATATCTATAGGAAGAGAATAGGGTGACAGAGAGAGAACTGGATGAGGACAGAAGTGTTTTGTCTTACATAGGCACCTGAATAAACCACCTAGTCTCCTATGAAAGATGTCCGGCAGGGACATTTCAAGACTCTTTGATCAAAATAAACAGTCTGGGTATCTTGTTGTCTACATGAGTGATAAAACCCTATTACTACAGTCATTCTCACATGCTTTCTCTCTCTCTCTTTTATAACAAATATTTAAGTAGTTTAAAGTGGAACAGCATTAGCAAGAGAGTAAAAGACTTTGCCTTCATATTGCCCTGTTGCAGGAAGAGCAGGAGGAGCTCCTAGACTTATCTCTGGAAAAACAAATGAAAGAGGAAGAAATGGGGAAGATTATTCCAGAGCCAAAGGATTCTAAAGATTAGGATTTTTCTTCTAAATTCAGTCTAAATGGCAGTTTATAAGCATTTATTTTCATACTAAATGTGGTCTTCAGTTTAAATATCTCCCTTTCACTATGGGCACACTGGTCTTTTTCCAGCTCTATGTATTCTGTGCCTGTGATCCTTTTTCTCAGCTGAAAAACTCAAAGCTTTAGAAAATAAACTGCTTTCAGTTTCCCAGCCCATGACCTTGCACATAATTTCACCTCAGCTCTCAGGGTTATCAAGTTCTTCCTGTATTGATTATGTCAAAATTAAGTGTCAACAGAACGTTAAGTAGTATTTTATATATATTTGTGTCAATGTCACAAGAACACTAAATACAGTGTTCTGTATTTACTCTTAAACTTCCTGCTATCCTTTAACTCAAGTCTGCTGTTGGTCTTACCTGAATTTGTATGTGTATGTTCTCCACTACACCTTCTCCTACACATATCCTTCCATTAAACCACATCTGCTGTATCATAATGGAACTATTATATTAAATGAAAATTTAAAAAGATGACAATGAAATCATGAAAACTATAGCTTCTCTTCAGTTTCATGTACTCAGCACCAAGTTGTCCTTTGCATTTGGCTTGATTTCTTCCCCAGACAACTTTGCCTGCTTCCTGCAACACACACAGTCATGAAAGATGAAGCTGTGCTAGTCCAGGACCATCACAGAATTGGCAGCAAGCAAGCACAACTGTTGTCTTAGCTGCTGTATTAGCAGCATTTACACCTTAACTGAAAATTTGCATTAACAGCAAGCAACACGCCGTCACATTACTTCTGCTGAAGAAAAATGGGAGGCTCTTTCTAGTGTAGGTGCTGAAAAATGTTACTACATTTCCCATATAATTAAATCTAAGTAGAAAATAAAATGGGAAATATGTTTTTAAAATGTAATAAAAAAATGAAGATGTAACAGGGTTTAATGTTACATGTCATTTCAAATGACATTAGTGGTTCTAGCCATGCCTTTGGTAGCATCTGAATCATTTAGATGACTAAAAAGTACTTGGAATTAACTCTACTCATAAATAATGCAATTTTGTGTTAGTATGTACGTTTTCAGATACCATTAGCTTGGGACTATTTGATGTTATCTCCTCTTTGCCAGTAGGAAGCATATGCACTATTTATTGGTAGCACACATTATTTTTGTGTATTATTTGTACTTATACCTATTTTTTATTATACATTTATATATATATATATATATACACTTTTGTGTGTAGCAATCTCTGGTTCTGAGTTTGAAGATTTATAACGAACTCACTAGTTCAAAGAAAACACAGTAGAAGACTAGAGATTTCCGCTGCTTTCCCGTGTGAAGCGTGTTTAAATGAGCGCTTGCTCACAATTCCACTACAATCTATAAAATCCGTGCAGATCATTCACTTCTGAACACTTTTTAAGGAAGCAATAAATTTTACTCCTACATTTACTGCCAAATTAATGGATTGAAACTTGAGAACAAAATACCAGGAGTAGAAATAGATCTGTTTCTTTTCATTTACTGAATGGAATTCCATAGCAAATAATATTTCACAACATGTCAAAACTAACATCTTCCTTCAGTTTTTATACCCTGGGTTGGCAAAACTAATCAGTACATTTATCTAACTAACTGCCTAGAAATACTATGCTTTCAACAAGCATTTTGCTTTTTTATTATTTACTTGTACCCTTCTTTATTGTGATCAGACACTGTGTCATCTTTAGTTTTGCTTAGCAAATCAATTAAGTGGCACGAATTCATTCATCCCTGTCACCCCAGCTGAGCAATGATATCAATAACAAGACATTTACTGAAGAGCCATCTTCATTTGTCTTTTAACCCGCAGTCTATCAAAGTCAGACACCTTATTGATTGGACGACAAACAATCCTTAATTACCAAGTAACAAGAAATTTCGGGCGTTCAATTTGCCACCAGATGGAGCCCACACAGTCACAAGACGCAGCAGAAGCATATGGCCATTAAACATGAAAAATGAGTACAAATTTTATAAAACTACTACAGAATATAGTCTGTAAATCAAACCAGGCTCCATATGTGAATAAACTTTCATAGGATTTAAACTATATTCACCATATGCTTATGAGCACCATAAAAGCATTAAGTCTCTGGTTTCTTCTGTATGATTCTCTACCAATAAAACACCTACTTAAATTTTTGCTGCAAAATAATGTTCTGTAAAAAACACACAGGAATAATACAAGAGCCATCTCAATAGTGTAGGAACAGATGATTTTCCTGAATATTAAAAGTAGATATCTTCAGTTAAATGATCAGTACTTAATTAATTGATAAGGGTCTTTAAAAAGGGAAATCATGGTTAGATGAGATTTGGGTCCCCACGTTCACATAAGGTAGATGAAATACTTTGCACATTTAGCAGAACTCAGTATTACTTTACACAATGGGGATCCGAGGCAAATAAGAAACAAACTTTTCTGCGCACACAACAAGCCAGTTAGAAACCTGGGATAATAATTCAAAGATCCTTGAGCAAGAGCGGCAAGATCTATCAGCAATGCAATCACGCCGCCTCAGAAGGGAGGCGGACGCTGGGAGGAGGAGGAAAGCTGATCGTTCGGAGCCGGGATCGCCTCTCTTTGCCAGAGAGGCAGAAGAAGGGTTAGAAACCCTTGCACCAGCTAGTTGGCCATGGCACTAAATGCTCCCTGAAAAATAATCATGGAGCTACTTTCTTTATCCTTTACATAGGGGCAGCCGTAGCATACTTAAACAGTCCCAAGTGCTGCTGCTTTAATATTTCCTGCTCTGAGAAGCTCAACTGAGAATAAACTCAGCAATGCTGCTCTTGATGGTGAAAGGAGAACCTCTGTGCAGCTGCTGAAGCCCCGGTTTAACTTGCGACCATTTATTTTCTTGTGGACAGATCTGGCTACAGAACATGCTATCCATGAACAGGTTCACATTTCAACACATCACATCAATCACTTTCCAAATTGTAGAGTAACTGACTGCCAAATCAGAAGAGGAAAAAGAAAAATTAAAAAGAAAAATCATATGTCCAGGCTCTACCTTTAGCTTCTCACATACAATTTAGGGCAATTTTAGTGCTGTATTTTCAAAAACAGAACAGACAGGATTTAAACTGAGATAAAGACTACAAAACTTTAGCATGGTGCAGGGGTAGCATGAGTCTCTGTCTCTAAAACTAGAGCTCTATTCAGGCAGAGGATTTCAAGGACATTTGATGACAAAAATGGAAAGACAAAAAACAAAATATGCAGTACAAAGATATATATACTTCCCCCAGGCATTCATTATAGTTGAGAAAATTCATTTCCAACATTATTTGTTTAGAAAGACTCATCATAGAAGCCAGGAAAACTTCCTTAGTCCATAGTGGATGTTCTAGTAAAAGCTGTAAGAGCCACCAACACACTTCAGAGCCACCACCACCTCATCAGGGTGAGGCACAGCCTTATTCTGCAGCAAGGAAGGGACGTGGGATCTTCTGTATCCCAGAGACACATGGTCAGTGATTGGGGCAGGATGCAGAGGTGTCTGCCTCACCGCAAGGGTGAGCAGTGCTGTTTGTTTGTTAGTTATTTCCCATTCTTCCTGTGCCCTCTGTCCTCGCAGCCCCAGCCTGTCTTACTCGGGTGGTCTTTAGGTCTCTTCC
This sequence comes from Crypturellus undulatus, assembly GCA_013389825.1. Classification (NCBI taxonomy): domain Eukaryota; kingdom Metazoa; phylum Chordata; class Aves; order Tinamiformes; family Tinamidae; genus Crypturellus; species Crypturellus undulatus. The sequence goes on along the minus strand of VWPW01006742.1, from coordinate 219,778 downwards.
ACAGGTGACACATGGGCCTGCTGCGACAGGAGGCACCACAGCCACTTCTGCCCATGCAATTCCACACACTATTCTGTTTTGGGAATACATGAAACAATTGTATGTACTCTTATTTTAGGCTTGCATTTATAATCTCAGAAATTTGGTGTTAAGTAACTTCTTCACTAAATTCCGCAATTTTTCACCTGGTGAAAAGCAGATAGTTTAGTAAAACATTCTGCATTTCTTTCACTTTTTTCTTTTTTGTAATTCCCTCTCCAGATATTGTTAACAAGATTATGACTTTAAACAGATTTTACAGTCAAATAATGTTAAAGTGTTGCATGTTTAATACATGCAGTCTGACTTATGAAACAGGATTTAAGTAACAAGCCATCTGTTGTGCTCCTTTTTAATTGTTGCACTGATTATGTATTTTTAATGGTGAGCCCAATTTCACCCACACTTTATCACTAGGATATAAATAAAGGGCATTATTTGTTTTCAACATTTTATTCAGATGCTCTATTTTCATCTCTTCTAACACAAAAACAAGGTGAGTTTTTGCTGAAATGAAACTGTACTTTTGTATTTGGAAGAGGTCTGCACAGGGCAGAAGTAAAACAAAATTACATTAATAAACTTACCTGTGTTTCTGTTTCTAGAAGGTATTTTTCCACTGTTTGTGCCAACTGTATTTGTGGTTATAAAGAGACAAATGGGTAGTTCTCCATAATATGCAGTCAAAATTATCTCTTTAGAGTCTTTAGAGACTTCTTGCCACACCAGAACATTTAGTCCACAAATGGCCAGAGAACTCCTTGTGTGCAAGGAAAAGCCTTGCTGACAAGGCATCTAAATAAAGAAAGAGAGGGAGTTGCTCTGTGCCATCTTAGTTCCCTTGTAGTATGAGTAAATCTCAGGATACAGCTAATGCAAATGGTCTTCCAGGAAACATCCTACAGTTAGAAATGTCACTGCTCTGTGACAGTGAAGAACCCTCTGTGCCAGAATCACAGCCCAGAATGACCTGAGATTGGACAGAACCCTCAGTCAAAGCCTGTGTCAAATGGCCCTGACTTCTGTACAGTTTTACACAAAAATAAAATAAAAATAAAAAAAAGTTCTGGGAAGACCAGAATCAGCAAACCTAGAGAAGAGATGGTTGTTATGGATGACTGTCACAAGGACACAAACTTTGTGATTAGGTAAAATGTACTTAACACTTCAAACACAGAAATCCTGAGATAAACTTCACCAGACTGAAGAGGTGGTTGACCTTTGCTTCAGGCAATTAAAAGTCAGCCACAAAACTGAAATGAGAAGGACAGCAGAGACCTTACTGCAATGTGAAGCTGTCCCCACCTGAAGTCAGCAGAGAGAGACATGAAGAAAACATAAGCTTTTTCTCAGAGTTATGTTCTTTACAACTCCTTTATAAACACTCTGCAAAGTGTTCCTCAGTACATTCCAAGAATACTTAATTTTCACTTAAACAAACATTTTCCGTAAGAAAATCAGGAGATAATGAAAATACTTAAAGCTACTAATAAATGAAACATTCCCATGAGAATTGCAGTAGATAATAAAAGCAGGTCACGCTCAAGTAAATGGCAAGATTTGAACATGCATGTGCTTTTTTTTCCCATCTGGGTAAGACAGCTCAGCTAAAATACATCTCATGTCTCTGCAAAACTATTTGAAAATTACTTCTGAGATGGATGGTCGTGTCTGGTCATGTGAAATAGCCTGCGCCAATCAGAAAACACAGAAATTACCAACCACCCTTCAGATAAATTGCCAGTTCCATCTTTCAAGCTGAACGCTTGTTCCACCTTTAAAAGTTATAGTTTACTCATGCTGAGAGGTATTTTTGAGATAAGCATAGGAAAACTCAGAGGTATCTGAGACACCACTTGGATGCGGCAATTGGTAAATATTAAGTTGGAACAGACACTCTGCAGGCGCCAACTTAAAATGCACCATCAATAGCAGCGTTACAGGCAACAGGAGGGGGGAAAGAGAAGCCAGCAAGCTCTGTGGGCAACTGGGTTGAGGATTCCCTCCCCTCTTCTTTTTAATAAAACTAAATTCAATCAAAGTTCCCATGCAAAGTAAGGGTGATTTATATTTTTTGGCTGCATAGCTGAATATGGAACAAACTACTTTTTTTTTCATGTTCACAGATAAAATAAATAAAACTACACTTTTTTAAAAAAATAAATATCCTTTGGGGCCTGAAGGATGGGAGAGAAGTGATAACTTTCTTTAGTCCCTTATTTGTTGAATACTTTTTGAGAGTAAAAAAAAATTCTTTTTAACTTTTTTAGTGGACTACAAAAGTGTATGCTAAGGTACAGAAGAAAATGTACTTGCCCAACTGTCTTCAGGATCTGACTAAAATTTGATCACCATATCATCCCCATGCCTTTCTTTTAATATTTACTTTAGCTTCCTATTTTACACAGTTCACTTCTCACAAAAGTCCAGAAAAGTTGAGGTTCTGCCACACTCAGGAGCGTTACAAAAAGTATCAGATTCCATCGACTAGTTTTTGGCAAACAAAAATTACTGATTGTGGAATACAGCAATAAGTTTGATCCAGACAAAGGAATAAGTGAATATTAAAGTCTCCACAATTCAAGCTAAAGACTACCTGATTTGTAAGAGTATTTTTGCACAAACACACCACAGTATGCCCAGCTGGCAGGCTGATGCAGCCACCTTTTCTACTATCCAGGGCTCTGGAGAACAGGGGTCCCAGCAGCAACCTCAAATTTTGAATTTCAGTAGAGTGGAATGACAACTGTACCACATTGGTTCTGATGCAAGTACTGCATCAGGGAAGGAGAAACTCCTAACCCTGAGGCCTGCGCTGTCTCCGCAGGAGCTGGTCAGCAACTCTCTCTGATCTGCCAGCTAGAGCGGATGTTCAGGTCCAGCATCCCGCGGGCAGGTATCACCTTGTGAGTAGTTACCCACACTTTGCTGCTTTTATGTGCTTTCACCTGAATAAATGCTCGATGCAGTCATCTCGTTCTGGTGTGATTATTGCCAAATCCTGAGCCCATCCAGAACAGTCCTATTATGCTCAACACTGGAAACCAAAGACAAATACAAAAAAAAAGAAGAATTTAGAAATGGAGAGAGCGAAAAGAACAAATCAGGTCAGTGAGATGCTTATAGTGAAAAATACAGCATATTATCTAAGTTGTACTTGAGACATTTATTCACCTTTTTTAAAAATAGACTGTGTCAATTTTAACTAAAATATATCACAAAGCAAACAGATGATCAGGCCAATCATTGTGAATTCTATCAGATCAGTGAACCTTATCTGAACTATGCAAACATGTTACTATTGTTTGATTTTGTAACGCACTTAGACTAATTAACCAACTACAGAAACTATTTATTTTTATTTCCTCATTTGGAAACTCAACTCTTTGTCCCCTCTTAATGAATTTAGTCCCTGTTCTCTTACATGAAAGAGTACTAAGTTCAAAGCTGTATGCATTTGCAATTTCTTTTTGGACTTTTGGTGGACCTCAAAGCGAATTCCTCTCTCTTGGGAGAGGCTGCATTGGTTGAAGCTTCCTTTGTATCTGAAGGAGGAAGTTAGGAACATATCTGCTTTGAGGAGGGAAGAAGTGTGAAGAATACGATTGTGCTAGGCAATGTTGCAAACAATACATCTTTCAAAAGTACAGGAACACCACAATAGTGACAGATGCATCAGATTTTATCTTTTTTTCTTTGCCCATTACCTCATCTTCTATAATAAACAGGTTATCCTTGACTATTCTGCATTCTGAATATATAGAAAGACTAAAATTATCAGCTTCAAGTTTCATAAATTTACAGAGATGATATAACAAGAAATTATGTCTTGAGAATATCATACCGCTGAATTTTAAAGCACCCAAGCTTTTCTTCCACTAAGCATTTCTTTTTCTGGCTACATTTTTATAGCTAATTTTTTGTTAAAAATGTACTTATTTAATGACAAAGTGACAATTATCTTTATTAAATACATTTTATTTAACCTAACAAATGTATCTCAATGCAGAGAGCATAAACATTTTCTAATACTGAAGCAAACTGTATTCATAATCTGATGCTAAAATATTCCAGTCATAAATTACAGAGCATAAAGCTGCATACTACTGCCAACTAATTCAAAGCCCTTCAATGCAATCAATATAGTTGACAAATATCTTCAAAAGAGATCATGAAAGAAGTCATTTATGCATCCTTTTTTTTTCCTCGAATCAATACAGCTCACGCAGCTTCACACATCTTAATGAGGATGCTCAAAATTATCAGCAGAGACTTGCAAAATAGGAAGTGCCATACTAGTATTTGGCATGCATGGAAGAGTTAATGCTCATTACTGAACGATCACCTGGGGAGCATCAGCAGACAACAGTTTCAGAATAACTAGATATGAATGGATTCAGCAGGATCAAATAAATTGAAGAATTCATCTTTCTCAGCTAGCTTTTCTTTTATTTCTTTTTCTCCCTCCTTTTTTGTACAAAAATCACTGCCTTCCAGAGGCATTTGTTTTCCTCCTGCAATGCAACCACGTGGCCCACAGTGGGACAGCCGCGCACTGGAGGGGGCATGCCAAGACACCAGGCTCTCCGGTGGGACCAGCAGCCTCTCCAGCTGTGCGAGTGATGTCTCGTTGGAAAACCCTGCACTGAAGCGCATCTGAATGCTGCAAGTTAAATGCAGACTAGACAAGAAGCAGAAACCTCCGAATTGCTCCCTACTGTCAGTAAACAAGTGCCAAAAGCCATCACAAAAGATCAGATTACAAAGGAAGAGACACAAAGGGTAGCAAGAAAATATTCCACAAACATCAGCAGTAAGCAGGAAATTAAATAAGAAGAGACTGCCATTGATAGATGGCATCAAGAATGCAAAAGCTTATTTATCAGTATCAGCTTCATCAAATATCAGCTTCCATCAAATATCTGCTCAAAATAAAATCTGCTGACAACTAGTGGCAGTAGTGACAAGAATCAGGTCATAAAAGGAACAGAACTGGCTAGCAACTGTACCAGTTGCTCACAAAGGGCTGATGAAATTTAGTCTAAAACAATATAAGAGCTCATGGAGTCCATCTTGATTGTTATTTTTGAGAACCACTAAGAGACAGGAGAAATCTAGGAAATTGAAAACACTGATGCTTTGCTGAAAGTGGAGCAAAGTTGGGTAAAAGGAAGTAAATTACAGTTTAACTTCAATTCTTGGAAGAATACTGGAGAAAAAAAAGTATGGGGAGATAGAGCAGGAAACAGGTATTTTTACTATATCCATTTTTTTTTTTTTTTTCAGCATACATTTCTTGTAAAGATAGGGAAAAATGAACAAAATTCTCCAGAAAATACTACCACTAGTTAAGTGTCAAAGTGTCAACCATTTTTCACTAATCTGTCCTACTTTTGGTACTATTGTACCAAATGGGTACTATTGTACTATTGGTACTATTATTACACATTGGTAACGTGTAATAATTTTGATGGAAGAGTATGTTCATTAAATTTGCAAGTAACAACAAGCTAAAGGGAGGTACAAGTACATCAGACAGCAAGATTAGGATTCAAAACAGACAATACAATTAGAGAAGTTACCTAGAAAAACATGCAGTTTACTAAGGACAAAAGTAAAATTCTTCATGACACACCCTGGAAGCAGGGGAGATACAGGGTATCATAATGCGATCACGAGTCATGAACATTGAGCGGGTGTTAAAACACACAAATATTAAAAATTAAATATTATTTATTTGTACAATGTGAAATAAGTGTTCTATTGTCTATCTGAAGGCTTACAAGCATAGCCTTGCACAGGTCTTTCAAGCTGGCCACAGACCCTAAAGGATACAAATTAAGTGGAGATAGGGCAGATAAGCAGTGAGGATAATCAATGATACAAAATGCACAATGCATCAAAACAAGAAGAAAGTGTTTAGTAATTTTAATCACAGAAGATCAAGCTCTCAGGGTTGGAGCCTTAGGGGTTTTCAAACATGCAAAAATGGAAAAAAAGGAAAAGGAGTATAGAGAAACTCTCTTCTTAAATTATAGCAAGGATGGTCTCTCCTGGAAGAGACTGTGGAATCTGCATTGCTGTTTTTTTTTTCAGAAAGGGCAAGATCTCTTTATAACCTTTACAACCATACTCTCTTTAATAGACTGATGTGATTTCACCGATTTCTTTCAAAAACGCAAGAAATTAATAGGTGGAACTGAGAATAGATTTTATCTCCTGTTGAGTCAAATCAGTAAAATTACAGGGGCACATTAGACCATTGTCATTTGTCTGTCCAGAGAACCAGTGAAGGGTCCCATCTCTTTCTCTCAGAACGGCAGCTGCAGAATCAGATTTCAGCCATGCTACCCATATCTGAAGTATCTGCATTCTAACCACTAAGTTAGCAGCTGCTAGTTAGAAGATGCTAAGAACAAAAGTCAAAGGCTTGAAATGAATCTACAAGCTGTTATAGTAAATTACTAAATATCCAACACAACTAGAGCTTTACTGTGATTATAGTTCACATTTCTGGTAGCCAGTGAATTCTTCAGATTATAGGACCAAAATGCTCTAACTGCTCTCCTTATCAATAGAATTGAAACCATTACACAGTATTTGTGAGACTCATCTCCTCTCACAAATCAATACCAGCAGACAATTTAGACTCAATACAACAGCCTTTGTGGTGGTTAATTGATTCTTCTAGTAACACCATGCTCACTGGTGTTCTTCAAAAGTAGTGGGCATTTGCTTCATCTCTGGATGCTTTGAAAAACAAAACTAAAAATAAACTGCTTTCCCAACTATGAGTAAGAACAATTATGCTCCCTTTTCAGTTTGGACCAAGCTGATTTTTAATTGCCATTTTCTTTGAGGTAACTGTGAGGTAAAGAAATTGCTTGCAAAACCTCTGCTGAAAGACTTTTCTAATTCCTTTCTGTATCTCTTATCTCAACATCACTGTAGAAATATTTCTGAATTTGATGATTTTCTACTACAGATATTGCTTACAGGGTTAGAAAATTTGCTTTAAAAGTATCTAGGTTGAGAGACTGGCATATTGTTCGCTTGTCAAACAGCTTGAAGAGCTAGACCATACTATTAGACATGGTATTGAAATGAAGGAGATGGGTTAACCTCACCTGCTGCTGTGTTGTTTGCAAAAGGCATTTTAGCAACACTTCCTGCACCTTTCAAGTCTAACAAATTGCCTCCACAACATGCAATCGTTGAACTTAAAAACACAATATCCAAAACACCAAAAAAGAACAGAAGAATAAAAATCACAGTAGTACATGCAAGTTCAAAGCTATACTGCCTGTCACTTTTCTGATAAATCACAGAATAGTGGAGGTTAGAAGTGGCCTTTGAAGATCATCTAGTCCAACTCTGTGTACAGGCAGGGTCACCTAGACCCGTTGCACAGGATCACATGCACGTGGGTTCTGAATATCTTCAAAGAAGGAGACTCCACAACCTGGAACAGGGCAACCTGTTCCAGTGCCCCCTGTCACCCTCACAGTAAAGAAGTTTTTCCTCATGTTCAGAGCAAAGGATAAATTCTAATACTTAAATAAAACTAAATAATAAATTTACTAAAGTCTTCTGAATTATCTATAATCGGGCCATGGTGAATCCTGATAACAACATGAAGAACTAGATAATGAAATTACAAAAAGCAGAGTGAAGCATTATTCTTTGAATGTATTCATTTGCAATTTTGTTTTTTTAGAAGTCTTTATAACTTTATAAATGCTTCAGAATATATCATATTAAGATAGACTATGATTCAAAGAGATTTTGGCTAAGTTTTTCATAACAAGCCTCCGTATTTGAATCTGTTCACGTATACCATCACTTTCCCAATATTATTAGTGTCTTTCATAAACTGCTCTTTGTTACAAAGTTGGGAAATCATTCATTTGGATTATTTTGGGTTTCATTTGTATAGGTACCAGTGTCAGAAAGTTTACAAAGATGGACTGAAGAATGAAGACTCATATTAGAAGTAAGATTCATAGTTCCAGTTTCTCTGTTCCTATGTTTCTTTGCTCTCATTTTGAAGCATGTTTTAGAGTACTGCTTATCTGAGAGCAAAATAATCTCAAAACTGAGCTGCCCTTGGAAAAGAGATTCTGGACTGATCACCTTTTACTGCAGCTCGGAAAGCTATTTTAAAAAAAATGATTTCCTATTAGAAGACCATGGTTCTAATTTCAGTTAACATTTCATGGAAATTACAGGCAACTGCTTTATCATTAGTTAATACAGTTATCTTTTACCTATTTCTAACTGAGACTATTTCATTATTGAGTATGGAAAAAATACTGAAATTACAGGTATAGATTTTGATATTCCCACCAGAGAGAGAAGCATTTGGTCACTTTAGACAGTGAAATAGGACATTACTCACAGTTGGATTCAAAAACTGACTGACGACATGAGTCAGGCTCTCTTGCCTGGCTCATTCATCCCTGACGTTATTGTTAGAGTGGTTCCTTTTGTAAGGATCGAGTGGTCTACTGAGTTGCAGCCTAGTAATAGATTTATTCGTATATACTTCATTAACTCACAAAAAATGGATCTTTTCTGTCGTTAGTTTGCCTAAGTAATATCATATACTTCTTATTTAAACCAGCTGGTTGCCTTTGTGTGGTAGCAATAGCTCTGAATCTAATAAATCATTTTCCCTATCATCTTCCAGTTACTTAAAGCCTGCAGTATATATTACAAAGTAGCAGCCAGTAAAGTATTTTAACATAAAAATACTGAGTTGAAAATATAGTACAGGAACAAAACTCTTTTCATTCTGCTGAAATAACAACAGCTCCAATTTATTCTGCCTTTGGCCCAACACATATTTAAGGTTTAAGATCACCTCATCTGCTGTCCCCAAAACAGAATTCAAGTGCCACTATCTAAAAGGCTACAATCCCTCAAATATCTGAGGTTATTTGGGATATTTCTCTGACGCCAAAGAAACTGACAGTTCACCACTTGAACCACTATGTCTCACCTGCACAGCTGCTCCAGCATATCCAGGGGCATCTGAAGATGGTTACTAGCACACAGCTTTATGTTCGTCTCAAACTGCAGGATGTCCCTTGGATCCCCAAACTAGGTGTTCTACCTTGTCACCCTACAGCCTTGCCTACTCAGGGCACACTAATGACCTCCAAAAACATCTCATTTGAGCACAGCCTAATAGATAAAGAGCCACACTCCACTTCCTCTAGTGTGAGACTGCTCTTGCTGCAATGCAAATCATCTGAATGTCTCTACTCAGTAACCCAGTGGTCGTCTTCTAATTCTTTTATGCCAAACCAAACAAATTCCATCAAAGTAGTTAAATGAGGAAATGTCCCTCCCTTCTAGAACAGTCTAAACCATACTGTTTGGGAAAGGCTGGCTTGAACACTGTCAGGCAAACAAGTGAACTGAACACATGGAGGCAAAGGCAGCAGAGTGCTTCCCCCAGCAGTGTACAAATAATAGGCTGCACACACATCACCTGAAATTCTGCCTTTCTGCAAAGGGTTTTGGTGCACAAATTTTGGGGAAGGTTCTGGTCTACCTGGTCTGAGGTAATACCCTTCATCCTCAAGCCGGATGCACCAAAACAGTTTACAATAAGTCTTGTATCAACATTTTCTTTTCTTGTTAGTATGCTAGACATTGTCCTGCTCAGCTGGCCAACTGCTATGAACACAGCCTGTAGCATCAGCTGCCTCTTCATGCACTAAGAAACCTGGTCACCTACCAGAGCTGTGGACGCCGTTCCAAGCACAGTGCCTAACTTCAAAATTCACCATCAACACTCAGCATTCTTAAGACTGCTCCATCATACCCAACCATAAGCTGTTGTCCATCATACCTGACTGTCGTTCATTCTCACCACAGAAATGAAAATTTGTAATGGCAACAGTAATATGGACAAATTTATATACTGCAGAGTATCATTTGGAGGCATCTCTAGATCACTATAATATTTATTCTATTTCTACATAAGCAGCACTTTAACAATACATGTGATAAAAATTAGTATTAGCTTTGTGCAATTAATGACAAAATACTTATAGAAAATTAAGTTCCTTGTACTAATTCTAAACATTCTCTTTGACATTTAATATAGATAACAGAAACCTAATTGACAAAAATATTTACATCCCACTTGTTTTTATGCATTGCCTTCAGCCAGAATACTAGCTAGCACCCGTCAAGCTGATTAATGGCAGCTCACTGACTTCCCTTTTTGCTTTCCAAAGCATAGAATATATGATAAGGGATTCAAAACATAATTTTAAGAGACTAGTTTATATAACTTGAGGCAGGGGAACTGAGTTCACTTTTCTTAGTGCATCCATTAGTAACAGAAACATTTAGTCTGCAGCATAGCAACACTGGGCAGCAACTGGAGTGGGCAAGAACAAAGTAAGACATGCTGGCACTTTGTTACAGCCCTCATATGAACACAAGCAGTTCTCTCCTACCACAGATGGCAACTGTAGGAACCTGTTCTTTGTAAAGAAATAGTTCTTCTCATATATATGGAAAGAGTACTATACTACTGTGTGCTGGACTACACGTAAGATTTCTCATTCATAGATAAAAAGATTTTTATAGAGTAGCATTATCTTAATTTTTGCTTTAATAATACTTCATAATTTTACTTAGCACAAAAATCCTGCTCCACAGAAAATGGCCCTTAGAAGGTCTCTTTCTTGAAAAAGAAAGCCCAAATACAAGGCAATGTTTAAAAGACAAAAGTTGAAGAAAAATCTTAAGAGTGTATTTAACTTCTTGTGCAATTTATTGGCATATAACCCACCACGACATTATATCACAGCAAGACAGACCATCCTCAGTCAAGATTAAAGTTCAAGCTACATGTGACAGACCAGGAAAGTAGCCGATGCTCTACAAAGCTTTCACGATACAGTTTGCATGCAGCTGTGAGAATTTATACAAAATGACCCAGTGGATTAGACAGACTCACACAGCCTCCAGAATTGCTGGCTTTGGAAGGGACTTTTGGAGACCATCTGGTGTAGGCACCTGCTCAAGCAGGGTCACCTACAGCGGGTGCCCAGGACCCTCTCTAGTCACCTTCTGAGCATCTCCAAAGATGGAGGCTCTCCAACCTCTCTAGGCAGCCTGTTCCCAGTGTTCAACCACTCGCAATGTGAAGAAGTGTTTCTTATTCTCAGAGAGGATTTGCTGGGTTTCAGAACGTGCCCTTTGCTCTCACCCTGTCATGGGGTACTATTGAAGAAGTGGATTTAGTACGTAGCACCATCTCTTTTGATACCTGTGTTATGCATTTCTCGTAAGTTAAACCTTCAGTTTTGCTTTATTGCATTGATGTCTAGATCCTAAGGAACACTGAAAAAATAAATCAGTTGATCTGCCTTGTAACAATATGCCTTGACTAGCAAAATTTATATGTTAAAAGGGGTTATGGAAGATAGGGCTTTCTGGGGACAGTGTTTAAACAAATACATAATCACTACTGTTGGTAGAAAATAACAAATATGATTAAGAGGCAGAAGATGAAAAGAACAAAACTGAAGCTGATTTTTAAAAGGTTCTGCCCAAACTAACCATCTTTCATCAGTGTAAAAAGTCAGTATCTGAGCTAATACACGCAATGAGATTTTTGTGACCCATACAAGTATTAGTTCAGTTACAAGAAGATAAGCATTTTCATTCAGAATTTGAAAAATGATGGCAAGGAGAGGAGATGATTAGTTGGGTTATAACTTATCCTGAATGAAGTCACAACTTGAAGTACAATTTTAAGCTGCAATCTCATCAGTATGATATATGGTTAGTAGTGCTGCTAACAAGATTTATAAAAGCACTGCAGATCACCTCTGTGGTAGAAATAAGCAGAGATTCAAAACAGATATGTAATTTTTGTACTTCATAGTTTTAACACTATTGACTCTGCTTCAGAGTGGCACTAATGGTTTTGGATTTTAGGACCTCTTATCAAAGTCTCCTGAGAAAAAAAGAGAGTCTTCTATTTTATCCACTGCTATTCAATATGGTCCAGAGCACCTAAGCATTGATTATCCAAAGTAAGGAGGAATTCATTCTACTTTAAATTCCTCACAGTATTTTCTTCATACCTGAGTCTACTGATTTAAAAAAAAAAAAAAGATTTAAGCAAAGTTACTGAAACTTTAACTTATTTTTAACTATATATTTTATACTGCAGTTTAACACAATTTTAAAACATTAATTTAAATTGATTTATAAAGAATTATGCATTGAATGTAGTAAAAGATACTTTTACTAATATAAAAATATTTTAAACAAATAAAATAAACCAGCATGGGTACTTTTATTTTGATCTTTTTTTTTTATGAAATACATCTACAGGGTTGTGTGTTCTCTATGAGAAATATCAGTTCATCAACCTTCTCTGTTGGTTTTACATTATCTCTGAGACCTTATATTTATCATTATCAGAAATGACAAGTCTAAATAACTTCATCTAAAACACTTGTCATAAGTTTTCTGACTGTAACTTCTGGGAAAGGAAGAGAAAGATCAGGAGAGGAAAATTGACTTTAAATTAGTGTTGAAATATCACAAACAAGAATCTTCATTACCTAGCAGTTACAATCCTATTCCAAAACAGATTGTTGAAGAGATAACCAAAGAACTTCTTAATTAAAATCTTATTGATGTACTGTATCTACAGAGATAATTAAATACACCATCAAGTTTTGCATACAAAAACATATTTATCTTGCCAAGAAAATAATTGAGAAAAATTACTTGGTGGCTCAGACTTGATGTAGATATTTTTGTCAATTGAATTCTATTCTCTACATTACATGCCAAAGAGCTGCAATGACTGCAAAGACTGCAAATTTTTTTCCAACTGACCAAGCTACTAAATGGTAAATAGTAAAATGAATGCATCTCTCTCAATAAATTAATTCAAGGGAGATAAATTCATCCAGACTGTGAAATGGTCTCAACAGCTAGCATTTTATGCACTACCCATATTCATCAGCAACTGTAAGATGCCTCTCTACCTACTTTAAACAAATTACTAAAACTATTAAATGTACTTTCCTAGCTCTAACAAACCTTTCTCAGAAACTCCATCCAGAGCTACCATTGCTGTAAGCTTCACACTGAATCAACCCTTCGCTTATAAATATTCACCATCAGCAATATGTGTATGATTACTTTGGATTTCACTTGCATTGCTAACCAGGGACATAAAATGGAAAAAGTATACAGTGGCATTCACCAGCTCTTTTGGGGAATCATTCACAGAAATGTGCAATACTAGGAGTCTTTGAAAACACATCCAGTCCTCATCCAGTGTTCAGGGTTTGAAAAACAGAAGATTACACTGAAATACAGAATTTTCTGACTGCAGGAGAATTTCATTTTAATTAAGTGAAATCCAGTGTGCTGAGATGCAGCACATTGGATCATTTTAGTAGTGTTTCCACCATGCTTTACTCTGATGGCAGTCACAGTCTTCAAAGGGTGTTCAAATGGTGGAGAAAATATTCCAACAGTGGAGCCTCAGTAAGAGATTCCTATTACACTAAGGAGCAGAATATGCAAGCAAATAAACATAGGCTAGAAACAAAGCATGCTATCTGTTTAAAATAGGCAAGGATGCAATGAGTAGTAGTACATCAGGAAATTTTTAAAGGACTGTAAGTAACTTCAGTCTATCATGAATTTTGCTGCACTGTTTCAAATATAGTCGAAGAGAAACCAAGTCTATTTTTCCCCCTTAATTATTGAGCTCAGCGAAGACTGCAGGCTCTTTGTGGCTTTTGATTACTTTTAACAAGTTAATAGTCATACTTTAATAAGGGTCTGGAGGGGAGCATTGAATTTTTTGGTGAAAACCAATTTTCTTATTTAAATTTAAAGCTGGTAAATTCATTAACAAATAATGTTCAAAGAGTTTGGAAAATCTGTCTTAAGAGCTGATGAGGAAATGTTAGCAGATAAGTAACTACCTTAGGAATTTTCTCCAAGCCCCTGCAGACTTCGCCTTGCCTAAGTGCTAAACCAACACAACTACAACACCACTATATATCACATTACCTACTAGAATGCTGTAAGAGCAGTCTAATTGCAAATTCTTTCCCACAGGCCCTCATGATACAGATGATGAAGTAGTTGCACTGAAGAAGAGTAACAAGATAAAAAGAGCACTATTTCCACAAGGACCGCTATGCTCATGCTATTGGGGTACTTACTTTAGGAAATACTGAGAGAGATGGACGAATAAGTGCCCTCCTCCTAGAGTATCCTCAGTACCCAAATGCCAAACTTTTTCTTTTCTTTCTGTATATATATATTTTATAAGCACATCAACTATATAGTTGACATACTAAGCCAAGAACTCATCTAATGTATCCAGGACCTCTCAAGCAAGTCTCTGACATACCAAATTCACTACACAAGGCAACTTTGGGAGCAGAATATACACAGTAGACCCCAGAAACACTGCATTTCACTGTGTGTATACTGCATGTTGCTCACATACAATTTTTGCGAAAAAAAGGAGAAATCATGTGACATCTGACACTCCATATCTCAGGAAAAAATAATAATAATAATAAAAAACTTTCAGAAATTCTTCTTTTCTCTGATTTACAAGTCTTCTTCATATACGTGTTTGCTGTGGTGAACACACTAAGACTGTACAGACTCAGGAAATACTTCCTATTAACTCAACGAGTAATATATTATCCGGTCAGAGTTATGCAAAAATGCTATCCTAACTTAAAATCACTGTTGTTATAGATCTGGTGCATGAATTAAGTCTTCTACATATACTAACAATATTTTTAGTTACATACAATTCTCTCCTCAAATTCTTTTCCCAAGTCAATGAAATTAGTTTTCTGAACTTTTTTTTATTGAAGAGTTTGCTTAAAATACATTCAAGTTAGCAATCCCACTGTATTTTTCTGTAAGAAAAAAATACAAAAAATTGAGAAAATTATTTTGAAACTAAATATTGGAAATCAGATGGCAAATGCAACTAACCTCTTGCTAACCTCCACTCTAAAGCTTTTTTAGTTTCATTAAGGTGAATCATTCATAGTTTTGCTTATGTCACTTTAGCAGTGCATAAAGCCATATCCAAACTTGTTTCTCCACATCTTAAGAGAAAAAAATAATACAGATTGATAAGCAGGCCAAATCTGAAAGATTAACCATAACAACCTTTTTCTCCCACCAAATTATAACACAGCTAAATATACTAAAGCTTTGCATGGTTCATTTTGACAGGCAATGGAAATAATATGGAATAAAAATGTAGACATCTTGTTCCAAAAGACTGGACATTCTGCATGACTACAGAGAAACAAAATCTAAATGGGGACAAGAAACAGAATGACTGTATATTTTTCATGTCTTTCAACTTAAGTAGCACAATCTTCTTTGCCTGCCTCATTTAAAGAAATAAACATGAATGTTCCTAAAAATCTATGTGAATGATGTGCCGCCTTTTCACAGAGAGCTACTGAGCACTTGGCAGAAATTTGCGGGTAATAGACCAGACAGGAACCCTTCTTTTAGGTGATTCTCATAATGAGCCTCTTTTCAGAATTTGACTAATACATGTGTTTTCATCTGCAAGTCTCTAGAGTAATTTTTGTAGAACCTGGTATAAGCCAGAAGACAGACCTGGTCTTTCTATGTATTTTGATAATGCATGGTCTGGGAACTGATAAACAGAAGTGGTATTTGTTTTGTGAAATTACTTTCCCAAAGACTATACTCAAGGAAGAAATGTCTTCCAACACACACTGACAATGTGGAAATCTGTTCTCAGGAAAAGACTTATCTAGTGAGTACTCAGTTTATTCTGCTGTTGTAACTCCCTTTAAAAGCCCTAGAAAAGAGTAAGGGCAAAAACGATGCTGTGTTCTTCCGGGGCAGGGGAGGGCTGCTATTGTGACTTCAGACATCAAAAACATTGTAATGTGACATTTCATTTATAAAATGTATACAACACAGACTTATAGAGGTTAATCCTTATAGAGTGCAAATGAGGAAGAATATAACAGTATTTTGTTTAAAGAATTTATACTATTTGCTACTATTTGCACTGTTTGGGAAAACAGTGGGACAGCAAAAACAGCTCATTAAAAGCTGCCTTTAAGTAGCTTTTTAAATAAAATCAATTCAGATGATAATACTCTACACTATTTCTGTAGACCAGCTGAAAGAGGCTTTGACATATTTATGTTAGTCATTTTCGCTCATGGTTTTAATTGAGCTACGCTTCCCCCATTAAGTATCTCTTCTGAACTTTGCATTTCTGGAAAATATTTATTCTATGAATCAGCAAAGTGGGAGAAAAGTAGCTTGAAAATTTTTTATTAGAATAAGTCATATCTTCCGTTTATATTTGTTTTCCCAGTTATAATGTGTGTTTTTAGTTTTGTCTGTTTGGAAAGTCACAGAGCGTTACGACAGATATGCAAAAAAAGGAAATCAAGGACACCGAGCGCTGGAGAAAATAACACAGGGTTTGTTTAACCCC
Organism: Crypturellus undulatus; assembly: GCA_013389825.1. Classification (NCBI taxonomy): domain Eukaryota; kingdom Metazoa; phylum Chordata; class Aves; order Tinamiformes; family Tinamidae; genus Crypturellus; species Crypturellus undulatus. Next base: position 203,205 of record VWPW01006742.1, on the reverse strand, counting down.
CTGCGATCCCTGAGGCTTTGTGTCCTCCTGGTTCCCACAGGGGTTCATGCTACAGCAGATGCAGCACTTGCAGAAAAAGCTTTTCCCAAGGTTCATTTTCCAGTCCCAGTGACACCTCTCAGTGTTAGAGCACATTCCTCCTTCCATGCAGCGATAGCAGACGCTTTCACCAGCAGTTCACCCCATCTGAAAAAAGGCTTACTGTTTCCTTATGAACCGTTCTCTGCTCATACTTTGTATTAATATTTGATAAATCTCAGACTTCACAGTAAAATACCATCTTTCGCTTCCGCACATTTCTGGTTTTAGTCCTCCAAGACTATTAATCTCAGCCTTTTCTATTAATCTCAGCCTTTTGATTTTTTGCTATTCTTAGTTATTTCAATCCAATAAAAGCAAAAAACAACAATAAAATCACATTGAAGTTAGAGAAAAAAAAGCACTCAGACATCTCACCTTCTCAAAAATCCTCACACAAAAGAGATCAACTCCTGGAATTACAATAACTAAAATTTTAGATGATCTTACATTTCTTATCCTTGATATCCATTATTTCATTTAGGAGGATCACCACCTTCTGAGCCAATACCCGTCAGACAAACTTTGCACAATAGCATCAAAGAGCAAACTCAGGGCACATCTGTGGCACTATTACAAGGAAGCATACTTCTGTATGCTTGAAGATTTGAAAACCAGAAATTTCTTAATCTCATCTTTAAATATTTTCTATTATCTAGCAGTAGCTTTCAATGATGTTTTCTTGCATTTTTCATTGAGCAACTGAGAGAAAAAAATGCAGGAAACAAATCCATTAAAAATGAAGGAAATATAATCCATTAAACCACAAAGATGCCTCAAAATGTTCTCACTTTGTTTCACCAAAATGAAAGATTACATTTTCCGACACCCTTAGAGCTGGCAACTTCAACTAATCAGTACAAAGGGAAGGTTGAGCCAATAATCATGTTTTAAATACAGATCTAATACCCCTGCAGCACATAACCCAAACCTCTAAGATTATGACTCCTCAAGAAGCTGAGATTCTTCTCAGGGATCTTAGGTCTTAATGAAGCACTAGATTCCAGACAAGGGCAGCTGAATGAAACGCCTGTGATCTATTCAAGGATAAAATAGATAATCCTTTAACTCTTTTTTTTTTATTGTTTAAAAAATTGTAAAATTGTACTTCCTGCCTCCTTGATTAGACTAAGTTCTAATAAAATTCACTTTTGAATCCTGAGGATATTTCCTTCAGTAACTTAGAGAAGAATGTAATGACAATCTGAGAGGTTTCATTAGACCCCAGAATATCAAATAATAAATACGGGGTTTATTTTGGTTTTGGTTTTTTTTTTCCTGGGAAACACCAGGAAAGGGTGGTGATGGAGGAATAGATCAGGGTCCTCACACAGGCTAGCTACGTGATGCCCAATAGATTACCTTGAGCCTGCAGAACAAGGGCTGATTCCCAGGAAGGGCCACAGATTCTTTAGGAGAGATTCTTACTGAGACATTCAAATTAGTTGTTGAAAATCAGTCCTCATGACTGACCAATTTGATTTCCTGACTCAGTAGAACAGAGACAATGTTCCTGGTGTTCCTTGCCTTCCCGTCAGCAAGCGTTTTGATGCAAACCATATATACATGATAGGCACTGAAGGTAATAGAATCACATTTGTCTACTTTAAACCATCATTCATCTTGTAAAAAAAAAAGACAAAGTCATTATGTATGTTTAAGCCTTAGCATGAAAGGATGTGCAGAGTTGATTTTACCTATCTTGGATCCAAGTACTGCAAAATATTTTTATTTATAATTTGAATAATGAAATGTAGATTATACTCAAATTTGTGAATTACTCCATACTGAGAGCTGCTTCTTCTTTAATGTAAATTGTTAAAACAACCTATTGCATTTTAATTGTGGTATCCCACCCTAACTTAGAATGTCATAAATACAAAGAACATTAGTTTAAGTATGTATTAACCAAACAACTGTCTCATTTATATTGCTCACACCTTTAACTCCCTCTCACCTTGAAGATTTTTGACAGAGTATCTTTAGTGAATTGCTAGGAAATGTCAAGGTAAAGTAAAACAAAACTTTAGGTTAAAAAGCCCAAGTAACTGATGAAGGATATCATAAGTTGTGGCTACTTCCTTGAGGTTCCTTATTTTATATTCATTTAGAAGTAATTTTGGCTGAGTATGTGAACGTGAATCAATTTGTACGATGAGGGAAATATCTTTGGAAAAAAATGTTAGCTTCTGGCAAGAGAGAACAGAGCACCTTTTAAAACTACACTACTGGCTACTCTAGGACACGGGAATGAGGGAGTCAGTACCATTACAGAAGCTGACAGAAGTTGACAGTGTTTAAAGTACTTATATTTTCCCGCCAAGAAATATCTCCTTTTCCTAGTGCATGTTTCAGCCACTCACATGATCAAATTCCACTAAGTCTTTTAGTATAGTTTTATAAACATGGTAATATCTTGAAGCATCATGAGCATAATCACAAAGATTAAAAAAAAAAAAAAAAAGATGCTTTTGCCTTTGGCTGAAGAAACACAGTCATATATAATATATGTCTATAAAGTGTCCTTTCCGTTCCCACTTTTCTTATTTTTTCCTTAAACTGTTGAATAAGACAAAAAAAAGCTGCCCTGCACTAACAGCAGGAAAATTATAGGTAATTCTGTTTCATTTAGAAAAAAAATAAAAATCTTGGCAAGCCATTACAGAACCTTGGTAATGGTTGGCCTAGGTGATTATGATATTCTGTCCTACCATTTTGATGGCAAAAATAGCTAACAAAGCACAGCAAAGAAGATATAAACCACAACTGCTTCTAACTCTTATTCTTCTATTCTCTGAATAGTTATTAAATAATTAATAAGGCAAACAGAGGCTCTGTCAAAAACATAGTTTATCAATAGAAAGCATGCCTATGTAATGCAGATTTAACCATCTTTCCTGAACATTTATGCAGAAAACTATCACTACAGCAGCTTGCTACAGGAAAGCAGCAACTCGGGTACTGCAATATTAGCATTGTAAGGAGTTCACAGTACAAAGAATCTTCTCCCTTACTCCAGTGTCTTTTCAGAGGCGACCTCTGTCAAAAGAGCAGAATATCAGAACCAGGGTGTAGGACCCGAGCACAACAGAAAAGAGGCAGGATTTGTTCACATTGATATTCTGCACAACCACAGCAGGAGAAGCTGTGCCAGCCTACCTGACCGACCGGGCATTTCAGCACTGGGGCATTAAAGTCACTCTATTGTGACAGAACAAACTAAAACATAAAATCTTTACAGGCTGGAAGGGAAATCCTGCAATGATCAGCTTGCAAGAAGGGCAGTATATATTCTCAATGCCACTGCAGCATGGTAACAGAATAGAATAGAATCATTTTAGGAGATGATATATATCTGTGGACACAAACACACGCATACTCACTTCCATACANAAAAAAAAAAAAAAAAAAAAAAAAACTTTAGTGACATGAAAGCAACATGCCAGCCTGATACTAGCCTCCATCCCTGAAAAACAATGAGTCTTTCCATCAGGGTAAGCAAATACTCAATCAACCTTCAAATACAAAGATCAGGCTTATATCACAATCATTAACACCTAAGCCAAGTTAAATTAAAATTTTCAGCTTTCTAGACACTAGAGTATGTTCAAATGCTTGAATAGGTTAGTGGTGTCCCCCAGGGGTCAGTCCTTGGTCCAGTCCTGTTCAATTTGTTCATCAACGATCTGGATGAAGGCACAGAGTGCTCCCTCAGCAAGTTTGCAGATGATACGAAGCTGGGAGGAGTAGCGGATACTCCAGAGGGCTGTGCTGCCATCCAGAGGGACCTGGACAGACTAGACAACTGGGCGGTCAAAAACCTCATGAAATTCAACAAGGCCAAGTGCACGGTCCTGCACCTGGGGAGAAATAACCCCAGACACCAGTACAGGCTGGGGACCGACCTGCTGGAGAGCAGCTCTGCTGAGAAGGACCTGGGCGTCATGGTGGACGACAGGTTGACCATGAGGCAGCAGTGTGCCCTCGTGGCCAAGAAGGCCAATGGCATCCTGGGGTGCATTAAGAGGAGCATCTCCAGCAGGTCGAGGGAGGTGATCTTACCCCTCTACTCAGCCCTGGTGAGGCCACATCTGGAGTACTGTGTCCAGTTCTGGGCCCCACAGTACAAGAGGGATGTGGAGCTGCTGGAGAGAGTCCAGCGCAGGGCCACGAGGATGATCAGGGGCCTGGAACATCTGCCCTATGAGGAGAGGCTGAGGGAGCTGGGCCTGTTCAGCCTGGAGAAGAGAAGGCTGAGAGGGGACCTGATCTGTGTCTATAAGTGCCTCAAGGGAGGCAGTGAGGAGGATGGGGCCGGCCTCTTTTCACTAGTGGTCACTGACAGAACCAGAGGAAATGGCCACAAACTGAATCATCGTTAAGTTCCACAGGAACTTAACGAAAAATTTCCTGACAGTGAGGGTGACAGAGCACTGGAACAGGCTGCCCAAAGAGGGTGTGGAGTCTACTTTTCTGCAGATCTTCAAGACCCGCTTGGATGCAGCCCTGTGCCACGTGCTCTAGGTGGCCCTGCGTGTGCAGGGGGGTTGGACTAGATGACCTCTAGAGGTCCCTTCCAACCTTAGGCATTCTGTGATTCTATGATTCTGCGAATAGGCACCAATATCTTATACAAGTGAAAAAATTGACACGAGCAGTAGCATAGCACTAAAATTGTGTGGAACTTTCTAAATGGTCCAGATGGCAGGGACAAAAGTAATTTTTACAAATTGGACTAAAAAGAAGTCTTTGACATTTAATTTTAAAAGTAAATAAATATAAATAAATAAAAAGTAAATATGATCTTTGACAATATTCATTGACATCCAGTATTAAATTATTAAATATTAAATTATTTATTGAATAAACAATACATTTCCTTTATTTAAAAGTAAATAAACTTTCTTAGAATAGAAAGAAATTGAATTTTATGCAAAGTAATAAAATAAATTAAACATGAAAATAAAGCAAATGAAGCATGAAACCATTCATAGAAAGAGAAAAAATTTGTAAGAATTTTTTTGAGGAAATAATTTTCTCACTGAAAGAAGGTTGCAAGACATAGTTTTCAACTAGCCTACACTATAAGCAGCAGCAAAGCCACAGAAACCTTTCCATCACTTCCAAATCACTCTTCATTGGAGACTTAGGCTAAGCTACTAAAAAGCCAAAAGTATTTAGTGTGAAAGAAAGTGTCAAAAGTAAGAAATAAGTAGCCACAGTGGCTTATATCCAAGGAAACGGCATGCTCGTGGCACTGAACTGATCTCAGTTCAAGGCTCTGCCAATGCTCTGCTGAACGACCTTGGTCCCACAACCTTTTTTCCTTAACTTCCCATCTGCATTGGGCATCTTTTGGGAAGCCCTTTCCTTTCTGGAGGAAAAACAATCATAGAAAAGACTGAAATTCTTTTTCAAGTCAGACCAGCTAATTCTTATAATGAAAGGTAAAATCAGAAGTGAAATATTTTCCTTATGAAAAGAAACTCCATTTCTTAAACACACACAACAAAAGGTATCAATTTGCTCTAATTTACAGTGAGAAGCATAGACAAATACACCAGGTAAGAGTTCCCAAGTCCTTGTTTGTCCTTCCATGCAATAACCTAAGTAACAAAGAACTACCTAACCTAAGTTACTAGAAGTGCCACAGTTCAGGAGAAGCCTGATCTGGAATCCAAGGAACTCTGCTAAGCTAAGCAAAGATTAAAGTACAAGATTCAACAGCTTTTTTTGGACATCAGAACTCCTGTCACAACACCAGAAAACTGAAGTTAATTTTACTTCTAAGTCATATGAGTAAAAGGACAAGCCAACAACAAATGAGAACAGTAAAAAGTGAAAAAAAAAATCCATTTTGATTGATTGTCACTCACCTAACTACTAGATAGGTGAATCTCTGTTGTCCTGAGTGTTTCAGCTATTCCATATTTGTCTGAATTTTACAGTTCAGACAGCAGTGACTTACAGTGTCTTCCACACACAACTTGAAGCCAAAATGGTAAGTAGCATTATGAAGACAAATTTTTACTCACCCTCAAAGAAAACACTTTTCAAGGGAGATAAAAAAAAATAGCAATATATATTCAGGACAAGAAAATAATAATTCATCAGTGACTACTACTGAGATGGGAAAACATACAGTATTTTTAAAAAGCAAAACAAAAGAAAGAAAGAAAAAAAAGAACTATAATGGAAAGAATTGGATTTCACCAGTTTCATTGCAAGCAATATATGGATAGAAACACAAATATGTGTATTGGTACCTACTCACCACATACCACACTAAGAAAAATGTAGTGATGGTTTCTCCAGAGGCTGTCATCTTGACATCAAGGATTGGAAGCTTTCTGAAAAATAAAATACAGAGCTCAGTATAGGCACTGCAGTGCTATGTAATTTAATAACTTGTGATATATCAAAGATCAGGCTGGTGATGTACTGGTCCCTAATGTTCTTACACTTCACGAGTCTAGTGTAGATGAGAGGAGAATTTGGGCAACTGGCTTGCACTGGCAGAATTCAGATCCTTTGATTATAAAGCTTGAAGCTTGTATTCCCTTGCCCATAAGGAATTTGTGAAAGGAATTTTATGTTCTGGCAGTACTCACTGTTTGAAAATCTCAGACATCATAGTATTTTCATTTAAGAAGTTATTTGTTTGGGCTATCATTAAAGATCACTGACAAAACAAAACTATTCAGGATGATCTTAAAAGCAGTTTACAAATGAAAATCCATTTTCTTCTATGGGTAGAAAAGCTTATTCAGAAACACAAAAATAACTGAGAAAACATATTTGCTTTCTTGCATAGTTTCCATCATAGCTTCTACACATAGGCTATGAAATTAAATTCTTACCACAAGCATTGAAGTAGGTGCTTAGCACCTACTCCACCTATTTATGTATGGTATTTTCTTTTCTCCAATGAACAGAGACAGAGAATTTGCCTAATCCCTGAGCTTCTAGGTCAGTGCCAAAGGGGAGGACCCTTGTGCCTGGATAGAAACCAGTCACCTTCGATGGGGTCTGAGTTAACACTGAGTCCTAGCACTGCACATTGCAAGAACTAGAAACCCACTGACCCAGGGACCAGACAGCACTTTCAGATTCCTATAGAGCAAAGTGCACAATTGTAAATTCCAAACTGTGCACATTCAGTTGCATTTATCCTTCCTAACGCTAGGAAATAAGAATAGCCATAAAAAAATCATCAACCTGCCTTGCATGTGCTTTGGAGTTTCACGTCTAGAAAGTCCTGCAAAAACTTGCCGTCATTAGTGCTATGTTTAAACCCTGCTCAGTGTCTTCAGCCCATGCTCTGCTCCACCACACATTCAGATCTTCCAAAATCAGAATTTCCTATCCAGCATGCCAAATAGTTGCATTTAATAGAATTAAATTGAAGCACAGCTTCTGACTGTTGTTAAGACAATTCAATTAATTTTCAAGCGGTAGTCCTCTTTGATACTCCTGCTCCTAAACTGAAGGAAGAACTGAAATGGAAAAATGTTGCAGCCCATATAAATAAGTGTCGGAAAGGCAGGGAAGAGACAGAGGTTTTATGTACTCCATTAGCAGCACATTCATTCAATGTGCTTCATGTGCTTCTGTGTCTTCAACACAGAAGAGTTTTATACACAACAGAAACTTCTGAAGAAAAATATCCTTTCATTTCCCCACAGCTTTACAGAGCACCAGGACAGCACTTAGGATGCCTCCAAGGCTGGATCTTTACATATGGCAATACTGCATGCATAGATCAGTTGAGGTTGGAAGGGATCTCTGGAGATTGTCTGGTCCAGCCCCTCTACTCCAGCACAGTCACTCAGGACTCCGTCTACTCANTTGAGGTTGGAAGGGATCTCTGGAGATCGTCTGGTCCAGCCTCTCTACTTCTGCACAGTCACCCAGGACCCCATCTACTCAGCTTTGAGTATCTCCAAAGATGGAGGCTCCCCAACCTCTCCAACCTGTTCCAGTGTTCAACCCACTCGCAAAGTGATNTCCAAAGATGGAGACTCCACAACCTCTCCAACCTGTTACAGTGTTCAACCCACTTGCAAAGTGAAGAAGTGCTTTCTTATGCTCAAACAGGATTTCCTGTGTTAGTTTGTGTCCTTTACCTCTCACCTCTGTCACTGAACGCCACTGAGAATTCTCTTTACGCTTCCTCCTCAGATATTTAAATGCACTGAACTCAACCTGCTCTTCTCCAGGCTATCCAACCCCAGCTCTCTCAGCCTTCTCACATATGAGATCTCACTCCACACCCTTAATCTACTTACCATCCATTTGCTGGACCCACTCCAATAGCTCCATTTCTCTCTTGTACTGGGGAGCCTGAAACTGCAGTCCTAGCTCCAAGGGTGGCATGAGTAGGGATGAGTCAAGGGGAAGGATCAGCTCCCTTCGCCTGCTGGCAGTGTTTTTCCTAATGCAACCCAGGCTTCTACTGGCCTTTTTGGTCTCAAGGGCACACTGCTGGCTCATGGTCAACTTGTTGCCCACCCACCAGGACTCGCATGTCCTTCTCTGTGGAGCTGCCTTCAAGCAGGTCAGCCCCCAACCTGCCCAGCTGCAGAGGGTTGCTCATTCCTAGGTGCTCCTACAAGCAGGTAGCCACAAGGGGTTTGCAGAGCACTGGGAAGCAGGTTATGAAGCATTCCCGAAAATTGTGACAGTTCAAAATAAACATGTTTGTTTCAAAATCCTTTTCTATTCTCTTTTCATGCACAAGGAATTGATATATCTAGAATGAAAACAAAAAGATTTTCTATCAATTATTTTTCTTGTCCTTGTTTATGCAATACTCCTCCATGGAATGGCAAGGCAGATGAAAAACAAAAAAGATAATTTAAAATGCTAGCAAGCAGAATTACCCACTGTCTGTATACTGCAACAGATGACTGTTAAAACCTCTGTCAGCAGCTGCTGGAAGAGTATGTGTTAACATTATATTTTACTTCTGTAAAGCTTCTCCAAAACACTGACATCTGTGCACTGAACTGTTCTCAAATGAGCTTTGCCATGGATATTGACACATCTTTTCCCTCTTCATTCCATCCTGTAAAGTTCATACCCCTTGTTGTCTGCAGTTAGAATCCAGTCCTAAAAAGATTTATATGTAAATATTCACAGTGGGAATGCTTTATTGATTAATCTAAATGGAAAGGTTTAGGTTGACGAGATCCTGTTTTTATAAAGTGTTTCCAAGAGACAATCTACTCTAGTTTAACATGGGAGAGAGAAAGAAGGTACCAAGTCATTAAAAATAATAGTAATACAAATAATAATGTTTCTGCCAGGGAAAGCCCTAGCAGAACAAAAGCACTCAGCTGTCCACTGGCAAAATAAAAACACAAATGGCTAAAATTGTAATAATCTTTTTTTGTCTTCTGTTTTTCTCATAAGGTAAATAATCTCATTCTTCTTAACAGAGCAATTACAGTAACCTTTCTATACTAGAAATAGAGTATAAACCAAATCATTTTTCTCCTAAAATTTAAAGTCAGGGTAGTTTAAAAAGTTCATCTAGATCAAACCCATCTGAAACAGAAAAAAAACTAAGTCTAAAAAGCTATTAGGATTCCCTACAAAAGGGAGAGGCAAGTATACTGAAACAAATGCATCCGAGCCAGGAGTAAGACTCCAAAAGATGTAACTTAGAACTCACAAAGCACCAGCCCTTTTTTCTTTTTTTTCAGGTTTGCTGCTTTTAGACAAACTCTTTAATACTACATCATGAGTCTGCACCTCACAGTAATGAAAGTATGTGTTCTGAACTACATGGGCATGAAAATCATCCAGAAGAACTGAAGCAAGGCCACCTGCAGCGCATCAGCCTTTCCATATAGCTGAATACGCAATCATTTTTCTTGGAACATTTCTTCCTCCCTTTTTCCACAAATGTCAGACTCAAAGTGCAGAAGTCCATGAGAACACATCCAGAAGAGAAACAATACGCGGCTGTGCGTGTTCAGTCATTTCAGCTACACACAGATGAGCAAACCAGCATGAATCATTAGCAGATTTCACAGCCTGAGCACTTCTATTTTCCTATACTCCGTTCCCCATCCCCCATCATCCCCATGCCCAACTTTTTAACCAGTATAACATTTGTGAAAGGCTGACTATGTAGATTTGAGAATATGATCAAAAGCCTCATCACAAATGTCCTATTATTTTAAAAAGGTTTTGCTTAATAGTCATCTTTCCCTTAGAAGATTCTTGAGTAACATGCTTTCTTATGCACTTTAAAAATCAAATTTCTGAGAGAATTAATTTTTTTGTCAATTGTTATTCATACTTTTTGTACATAAAAATGCCAGCATAATATTTTGTATTGTATATTGTTAGACAAATGAGAAAAAGCATCTTCTTGAGTCTAAAACAGACTCAGGTATACTATTACAGAAAGTCAGTTATACATCTCTATAGTACAAATGCCATAAACTGCTTTGTTATGTCAATCATCTGCTTCAAAAAGCATAAGAAGATTTTGTGGTGATGTATTTTATTACAGAACTTTAGGAAAATATATTCTCTTTGTTTGATATCCCCTACCTGTTCTGAAACTTTATTTAACTTCTTCCCTGCTTGCCTTTTTGCATCATTTAACCAGTGGCAAAGCTGCAACCTTTTCAGTAAGCAATATTTGAAGAATTTTTTGCTTAAAAAGCCAAGACTTCCTATACTCAATGTCTTTTATAAATTGACCCCTATTGACACAAATAGCTGGAAAGGATGGCTTCATCACTAATTTTCCATCATTTAAAATTTAACACATTATTGAATTCAAACTAAACAAAGGTCAGACAATGACTCATAGCTTTTGATCTGGGGAATGTGGCTTTTTGATGTATCCTGTAATTGTTAGCAGCTTTTTGACATAAGTGATCATGGGATGAAGAATTGATGGCCATGTTTCTACTGGTTAACAATTCATTTGTCAACAGCCCACAGAGTTTCGGTGAATACATTAACCACTGCTTTCAGTAGTCAGGTCCACAGTTCATTTCATTGCATCTTTTTCTGCAGTGTATAATCTCTCTGCTTATTTTTATTGCTTGTTATGAAATGGGAGGGGGAGGCCATATTTAACCCTGTAGCAGAGTTTTGGGTAACTTTATTCTAAATCAGAGCAGATCTTAATCCACCGAAAATCCTCAATGACACAACAGGGGTAAGCACTTGCAAACATCCTTTGAGTATCAAAAGCAGAGTAAAAGTTCTTCTTAAGAGCCGCCTTGAGAAGGAGAACAAATTAACAGGCAAAGATTGTTGCCCTCCCTTACCTTAAATCTTAAAACCTGAGAAGTGATTCATAAACTTACAGAAGAGTTTCTGTACTCATTGTCTTTTATTCTGTTACTTATGTAGAAGTCAATTTTTTTTCGATATATTGGAATCACAAATTCTGTCTGCTTTCAGCTCCAAAATCACACTTCTGCAAAAGCAGTGTAGGTGTCTTCTAGTTTAGATTCTCAGTAGAAATGAGTCAGTGAAATGATGCCCGGGTGCAACATCATTTTATCTACACTACTCAATAGCCCTGAAATTAGGTAGTGAAGTAAAGAAAGATGATAGTGACTTACTTAAAGTTTGACCTTAACATCAATGCTCATTTCCCAGATAAGAAATGCTTTAAAAACAGCAAATCAAAGACTACTTTTATGCTCACCTATAATCCTTGCAAGATCCCAAATATTAAGTTTTCCATGGTAAACTACCTACCATAGTAATAATATCACAGCATGCCTGACATAATAAAGAACTGAACCTGGCAGGCTATCACTCTGCATATAATTTGCTCTGGCCATTTTTAAATCTTAGAAACTTCCTAATATGAACTGCTGCTGGAAGAACGACTTGTAAGTAGGGAGTAAGGGAGTATTTACAAAAGCTGTCCCCTCTCTGCCAATGTACAAGCTCCTTCAACAAGGAAATTACTCCTCTTGAAATGAGCTTAAATCCTTAATACGGTGGTCATCATCTTTTAGAAAATTATCAGCTCATAAAGAAAGGAAGGAAGAAATATGAATAAAATGGAGCACAAATCTATTCCTATTTAAACATGGGAAAAAATATCCTTGATTAAAATCATGAATGTTCACAGATAGCCAGCTTGCTAAACAAACGGAAGAAGCAAATTCATAGCTTCTACCATATGGAGAAAAACCTCTAGTATCGGTTTTTATGCTTTATTCAGAGCAGCGCTAGATTTCTTCAGCTTTTGCTTTAGCACATTCAAATTTCACATTGCTCCCTATTGCACCCTTTTAACTGCTTCATGCAAAGCTTAAACAGCAAAACTTTGTTTCCCCCCACCTTAGGCTGAGCACATCAGCTCAGACTGAAAGACATTCAAGACTTACAGATGTTTAAATGGCTGTGACATTAGATGCCATTGTGAAAAATGGGCTGCTATTTAGTGAAAGAAACTTTACCACGTTTTTATCCCTCCAAAACTAAAACGGAAAAGTAGAGGCTTGCAGAGATGGGTACACAAACAGCCGAGTGAAAGTTAAGGCCTCAGGAGACCCGCATTCAACTCCAGGTCACGCAGAAGGTCTTCTGTGGTCACGACCTCCCGGACCTTGCCCTGTCTGGAAGAGCACACTCCTCACGAGTTACCTGCCTGACTCGTTCATTGCCAGCCGCTCTCTGCCAGCTTCATCTCCAATTCTCAGCTGTTGCTAGCCTCATTCTGTACTTCCCCAGTTATACTACCTGTTCAACAACCTTTTTTTCTATCTGCCCGTCTCCTCCTCAGACACCTCAGTCCTACTCATTTGAGTTGGCCTGTTCTCTCTCCATCTATGATTAGTATTGACCTTTGACATGTGCTGGGTACCAAGAGACTTCAGAAAACCAGAAAAAAAAAGACCTTCTAGATTTCAAAAGTTATTAGAGATATTTTCTGTATTTGTTACCGTCATTTTCAGAAAATAAATGAAAAATAAATATACATAAAGGTAGCAAAATTTTATAAGCTTAGAAAAAAAATGTAGACACTTTTGTTTTAAGATTTTAAGAAACTAATGGGTGACCAGACTTGCTTTAAATTTTTAAAGGTTGAGTTATGAGAAGCGGAAGACCTCAGTGAACTTACTGAGGTCTAACTTCATCAGAAACATAATTCAATGCAAGAGTAAATTATTTCTTTATAATCTAATCACTAATATAAACATACATTATTGCAAAAGTAATCAGAGGCTCTCAATCTGTCATCTTGTTTCTCAACAGACTAGATCTAATCTTTAGTTTGAGTGATTTCTACATTGTTAGCTATTACATTTTATCTATTTTTTATGTCAGAGTTCCAGATAAAAAAATGAAGATTTCATTCGTTCTGCCACATATTAGCCATTCCTATTTCTTCCCTTCATATCTCCTCTTGATCTCACATGCACTGAAACTCTTAATTTATCAAATTTTAAGTGACAACACAATGTGCAAAAGAAAAATATACAAACACATAGATAAATGGATTGATTACCATTACTTCATTTTCTATAACATGCTCTCAATAACTTTGGTACTATAGCATGCTATTTTGACTCTCTAGTTGTGTGACACCAAGTCTAATGAAATTCTGGTAAATGACTGATTTCTAAGTAGTGCTAGAAACTTGTTGTAGCACCACAAGGGACTAAAGTAATCAAAATAATCCTAAATCTTTCAGTTCCAACACACTCCATTTATTTTTTGAGCATGATGTGCTCCATCTGCCACCACCACAAGTTGATCAAATTGACATTTTTTTTAACCAACATCAAATAGCATACACAGCACAAGGACAACCACACCTTTTCAAGTGGTCAGTTACTACGGAAAATATTTTTTTTTTTACCTCAAGGACTTGAGATGTTACCTTTTATCTGAGGCCCCAGAGCTCTTTCAGTTCAGCCTTCATTTAAAAAATAAATCCAATTTAAGAGTTGAGATTTGGTAGACTTTCAGAATACTTAACACAGCATAAGAAAACTTTCTAGAGAATATCCAATTATTTAGAAGTGCAAAGGCGATACAAAAGAAACCCACACTCTTATGAATATTGCTGGATAGCTATAAATCAAGAAGGGAATGCTCAATATCTTGGGGACACAAATAAACCCATTTAAGCTGCATTTTTCACCTTTGGGATTATTACAGCAAACATTCATTGGCACAGATGTCTGCAGATATTTTATATCAGAAAACTGATTTCAAGCAGCATATGTGCTGAATCAAGCACTAGAAAGACACCACACAGGTCAAATTTCTAACCAGCTCATGAACCAAATTTTACCAAATAGTAGTATGTAAACTGCCAGAACAAGCTGCTGGTTGTCTGTAAGATTCAACCTCAACAGACATTTCAGGACCGAACTGTTGCTGCAAAAGCAACAGTTGATCAGAGAGAAGCTAGTAAAAAAGAATAGTTCAAAGCAGAGATGTAATAGGCAGTGAAGACAGGCATGGTGAGTTGTGACTTCCTATAATAAGACTTTTTAATGGACTTTTATGTCGGTCCCTCTCTAACTGTTCCAATCAAATACTGAGCCATGTGCATGAGATAAGAGTTTCATATCATTACTCTTCTCACAAAACTACCACCATCAATAACATTTGACTCCTTTTGATAGTAAAAATGAGAATTATTATTTTAATTATGATTATCATATTTTTCATTGAGATTTTCATCAGAAAGATTGCAACTTATAGAAGAGTATGGCTTTTCTTCCACCTATCCTGGGCAACACAGCCTATAGCAGTAACAATAATTTGGAAAGGAAAAAAGGGAAAAAAAGAGTCTTTAGCACTATTAGCATTGTTACAAGTCTAGACTAAATGCCAGATCCAGATTCTTTAGTGAAGGATTTGGCAATCGATTTGGTAAATCTATTTATAGCAGCAGGCAATTTGCCAGGGTGTTAAGAAACAAATAAAAAACCTTGAACATAATAAGAAAGCATTTGCAAGTGTCAAATTTGTGATACAACAAACCTGCTAACGTGTCATTTCTGTCACTTTGTACTTCCCCCAGAGCTATTCTAGTCAACATATTTTCTTAAACATGTATACTGTACGTAGGCATCCATGCATTCGGTACAGATATTACTGATCCATTTTGTAGGCTTAATAATCCTTGGAAGTTTTTACTTCATAAACTTGTGAATAGAAACAAAGAGCTACTTACACAGGAAAAGTAACAATGAAAGATACAGGAAGGATGGAAAAGATCAACATAACAAAACCATTTGGAGTTCTAAAGACAAAAATCATACTGGAATTAAATATAGTTAGAAAAACAAGTTCTAACTCTAGAACAAATGCAGAGAAAGAAAACACAGTAGCATTCCAGCTCCCTCTACTGGAGTAGCTTCCTTGTGTGTATTAACAGTATTGTAAAGCATTTTCCTTCCTCAGATTTTTGGTCAGATTGGGAAATATCTCTTGCTTTTCTTTTCCTAAAAGAATATCTGAAAAAATATATAAATGGCAGTTTATCTCCTGTAAAATTTTTGTGAGAATGAAAGTTTAAAGCCAAAGGAAAGTGAAACAACAGAAACAGATTTTATGCAACTGTTCAAAGCTTCCAGGGAAATGCAATGTGAAATTTTCTTCTGAACTATTCTAGAAATAAGTTAGAACAGCCCCTATCTGCTATTTGTACTACTTCTTGCACCACACATCTGTCAAAAAAGCACTGCCTGAGATGAAAACTGAAAAATCTACTAAACTTGTAAGGCAGTTCCTAGTTCTTTAGCAGCAAAATCAAAGGACTGTTCTGTAACTTACAACTAAAAAGCTGGATTTCTATACATTAAAAGGCTTTCAAAAAAAAAATCAAAAACATAAAGAAAACTTTTACTTTCTTACACAGCATCCTTCCCCATTAGCAACCTAATTCATAGTCACCTCTTCTGCCTTAGGAATGATTTAATTTCCCTACGGAGTGTGCATTTTCCAACACAAATTCAACCTGAATGCAGTTTCTTTGCAATTATTTTCTCTGGGTGAAATCTCTATCCCTAAATTACTGAAAATGCATCATTGCTTCTTATAACCTTCAGTTACTGTATATTGCAAATTTAAATAATTCTTGGTAGTTTAACCACCAAGAATTATTTAAAAATTGGTCCAGGTCAAACGTTCAGACAATGGAGATCCAAATTACCTGCTCAGAAGATTAAAGAAAGAAATTAAAGAAAGAATCCTACAATATTTAGGTTTAACTCTTCACTTACTTAAATGGAGGTCCCCTACAGAATAATTACCAGAGAGCGCTAACAAGGGAGCAATGAGTCTGATGCTTAGAAATGACTTGAAAGTACAGCAATTTTGGCTTAGGTGTAAGCATCCATGATTCAACTTTTATACTGATGAGTGTATTTCCATGTAAAAGAACCTCTAATAATTAAACCAAGAAGCCAAAGACAACAACAGCAGAACATAGCAGACTTTAGAAAAACACATTTCAGGTGTTTCAGCAGGTTGGTTTAAAATAAATAATTTAAGCAATTTATGTTAGGGAAAAATCTTGTGTTCTAGCACAGCAAGGTAAACATAGAACACTTACTGCTGCAAAGCAAAAAGATTTAAAAATATACATATTGCATGTTATTATTTAATGATTAACCCATCACCAGTCCACATAGCTATATTTGTAAATATTCTATTGAATAGATGTAGATGGTCACAAAAATACATGAAAATCCAGTTGTCTTAAATTTGAAAATTATTGGGGTACATCCACCACCACATGCTGGAATTATTATCTACAGTAAAAAGCAGGTAGTGATTTTATTCAGGAAAAGAATATTTAGGAAAGAGTGAAGGTCAGAGCAAGAAGTAAATGTTGAGATCCCACTCTCCACCTTCTTCACAACTTCTCATTATGGTTTCTTATATCTAAACATATAAAATTTTTGTTTCAAAAGAAGTTTAGCAATAGGAAATGGTGGTTCAAAATACATCAGTAATAAAGTACCTAAAAAATGGGAGAGAAAAACCAAGAAAAAGGTAGCTCCAACATTTTGTTGTTCAAGGTGTGGATATAACTGCATTATAGAAACCATTTCATTGCCACACAGATCTTAACTTTGGTGTGTCTGATATACAGATGTACCAAAAAGGTCAGAAAAGAATCAGTTTCTAAGCATTTCAGGGAACTAAAAAGATACAACAATACAGGTTTACATTATTATTATTAGTTCTTGAAATTATTCAGATAATGATTATATTTGCAGAGAATAGGAAAAAAAGAAGAGGAGAAAAAAAGAGGGAGAGAAAAGTCAGGTAGAAAATAGATAAAGGATGTAGTTTTGATATCTCGCCCTCTGTTTTTGAGTTCTTCATATCCTGTTTTCCTGTAGATAAGAACAGAATATTTCAAAAGTTTCCTTAATATATATATACACCTATATACATATGTACATGGATAGTTTGTACCTAGATATAATTGCTACTCATAAGCTACAAATTCAGCATAGCTAAAATGCTATTACACTTCATTATTTGTAAAGGTTCATAAGAAAGTACTGCACTTTCACCAAAGCATTTAAAAGACGCATAATTCCCTGTGTGCGCAACGCAAGTGAATGAGGATAGCAGAAAAAAAAAAAAAAAAAAAAAAAAAAAAAANAAAAAAAAAAAAAAAAAAAAAAGAACAATGTGTTGTACCTTTGGGTAATCATCTTCAAATACCACTGTTTTTTTTCCAAACAGACCTAGTTAAATGAAGCCCACTAAGAACTTGCTTCACCTGACAGAATTCCTCTTGAGTATTTGTACACGTGTACAGTTTCAACAAGTTTTTAACACAAAAACAGCAAGCTGCTTTCTGAAGCAAGAGGACTGAATATGCTGCAGTATGATTCAGTATGTTGTGTGAATATGGTTCAAAGCATCTGATCACAACAATATCTAAACAAACAGTGTGTTTGATTTTCAGAAACACTACGTGGGAAACAAACTTTACTGAATTTTAATGGCATCTGCACACTGTAACCGCATTTCTGAAAACCAACAAAAAAAACACTGAGTAATCATTGAAAATAAAATTTTCAGTTTCTTTCTTCCAGACCACAACCTTACAAAGATATTAGAAGTGAACAGCACTGTTTTATTTTCAACACATTCTTTCCAGTTAAATTCCTTGGTTTAAAAAAAAAAAAAAAAGTTACTTTGAGCCTCTCTATTTCACTATTTCTATCATCTCTATTTCAGTTTTTCCCATCTAAAACCTTCATCCATTAGAGGAACCCAGGAGGGTTTCCTGAATAAACTATACTTGCTAACTTATCAAGAATCTAAACTTATGTTAATTCATGAAGGTATTTAAAATGAGGTTAAGGGGGAAGTTTCAGGCCGTGAAACTTCTTGACACTATCATATTAGTTCATAAGTTATTTTAGTTACTTCAAAATGAAGACAGAAATTGTAATAAACTTATTCAATGTGAAACCAAGTTCATGACTCAGGTCACAGTTTTTATAAGAAAAGAGACAACCAGAACAACATTTGGGATATTTCTTTTTTCCAAGTGCAGTTTAATTTAGTAAGAAAACAATATCCAGTACAACTTATTGATGGTGGATGTCTTGCCTCTAGTTACCTAAATATGGATAATTCCTAAACGCAGTGAGATAAAACAATTTTTCTAAATTTGAAACAAAGTTAAAATAGCCCATTACAAACAAATGTCCTGCTCTGTCTACTTGCAATCCAGCTGCAAGGTGAAGTCAAGACATCTACCACAAATAGCAAAAGGAGTGTATTATAATGACGCTTACACAACTGCTCTCAGGAACTGACAGCACATTTGTCACCAGTAGAACTATATGTGAACTTACATGATATTCTTGAGGCTCAGAAATCATCAAGGGAATTAATTGTTCAGAAAACATCTTAAAAGACTAGACCCACATAGCCTGTGTCATTATGAAATACAGCCTGGTGAACACGGCTGCTGTCTAGCAAGGGACTATGACTTTACCAAGTGTTTTGACAGTATTTTGCCTCCTGTCTGTAAAATTTGTTTCAAAGAGGAAGAGGGAAAATGGTAAACAGATTTAAATAACTAACAGAAATATGAAACAACAAGTAAGGAAAAGCAACATTATTCACATTGAAAATTGGCCTGTGACCAGACTACAACATCCTTCACAAAAACTCATGTGAATACTACACGGCATGGATCCCAGAGCTAGGTAGTTTGCTCATAGCAGCTAAATGCAAAGGTCTTTTCCCTTACTGGTAAATTCTGTCAAGCTAACTGTTGATACTTATTCCAGAAAAGTTCATCTTCTCTCCAGTAATTAAAAAAATAAAAAAATAAATAAAAGCAAGCTAGCAATAAAGAGCTAAGCATATTCAAGGACTATTCTCTCATACAGAAGGGAATGAACAGAGTCCTTTTGCCAATATCTATCAAAAGAGCAAAGGGTTAAAGATCCTCCCAGCACTGTTGCAGATGTGGTTAGCAGCAGTACTCCCCAGGAGAGCTCAGAATATCAGTGACAGAAGGCAATGTATGGAACTTCATATATTATTCCTACACAAATCAGTAAAAACTCAAACAAATGAAAGCATATTCTTCATCTATCTTTTCACATAACCTGGGCAACAAACACCACTTCCTCCAGCATTCTAAGTTTCCCTGAAAATTTGTCTAGAAACTATGGTAACATTTGCTTAACATAAGGTGACAGTCCAGATTTAAGTTGTACACAGCACACACAGGGGCATTCTAAAGGATATTACACTTGGATACAGTTTTGAAGGCAATGTTATTAGATATAAGCAACTTTTCATAACATTACAAATACTTCTTTGTGAAACAATTGGAAGCAAAAAATACAAACTGAGGATATGTAGTTATGAGTTCATCACATCATAGGAATATTAGTTTTCTCATCTATTTTTGCTTTCCTTTTTTTTTCTTTTTCTCCCCATGAGAGTCCCAGAGCTGGGCAATTGTGAAATCCTCGAGCAACAGGAACGGTTCTAAGGGCCACCTCCTGGCCTTACATTTTGACTCATGAGTACAATGTACTCATTAAATAAATAGAAGACTGTGTATCAAAAGCAGCTATTGTATCATAACAGATAGCAAAACAAAGAAAAGAGAGAAAATAAAAAAAAGAGAGAAACAAAAAAAAGCCCACACAAGATAACAAGTCTGGGGAGAAGAACACTGCACTAACAATTAAAAGCAATCTTTTCATCATCTCTGACTACTCACAAGAGGGCTGAAATTTTCAGCCCATCTTTATCAAATGAGAATTTCCTCTATTCTTCCTCTCCTTTACTTATAGTTTTGGCAGTGACATTCCCATCAGGTCTAGTGCTGAGGAGACAAGATTATCTGTTTCATAAGCAATAGCACCCTTCTCTCTGTGAAGTGGTACTTGCCCATAGAAGATACTTGCCCTTAGAATTGGTTTATTCCTGTTAGACATGTAAATTATTAGAAATAAAGCCTTCATGTACAGATAAAGCTGATCCGGCCTAAGCAACTTGCTGTCCAGGACTCACAACGTCTTTGGTTTCCTGATACAATTATTGCCATGTTGCAAAGCACAGCATCCAGCAAGCCAACACTGGATGCGAATACGAGCTCAAAACCTCATTAAAATGCTCTTGCAGACCCAAGAGAGCAGGTGACTGAGCTCTTCTGGGAAATCAATACAGCTACAGGAAGCCAAGCGCAAGCCAAAAGCTCAATGCCGCATGATGGGCCTCAGCTGAGCCAGGACAATGAAGAAACTTCTTTAGCTACAAAAACTGCAACACAAACCAGTGAAAAAGTTAGGGGAAAATGGTTTGAGTGCAACTGGAGACTGGACAGAAGGACAAAGGCTTCCTGGACACAGAATGTGCTGGGAAAGCCGACTTACTTGAGGGATTTCCGAGCAAAGTCATGTCTGACAGATTCAGAGAAATTAGACTTCTGTGCTTTTTAATAAAAGCAAAATATAAGCAAATACACCAGACTCATTCCATAGATCACACGTCCTACAAGTAATCTTGCAAGGTTGCTTCCAATTATAGGAAAAAAAACTAGAAAATAGAAATAAAACTTCTTTGCAGTACTGAGGCCTTTAGCAGGCCCCAAGGATAACTCCATCTCCCTGGTAGTAGGGACAGTTTACAGAAGTCACACACCCTCAGTAAGGGAGACTGTGTGATCCAAGGGATGTGTAGTGTGCTGGTATTTAAAAAGCAGAACTCCAAAGGGCCATTCAAGTTTTGGGAAGTTGGAATTTCAAATCATGAGGAAAATCCAAGAGTGTGAAACATTTCAATAGAGCTAGACTTTGATAGCACTTCATCTTGGAAACAAGAAGTATTCTGCTGCCAGAACATTTATATTTCTACACAAAAAATTCTCAAATCCTCCCCTGGCTTCTTTTGCATATTTTTGTTGGTGGTGTTTTTTATCACCCATCCAAAGAATGGACTTTTTTAGCTGTCCAGCTACTTAACACAGGGTTCTAGATCATGCCCTGGCACAGAAGTCAGAAAGTCAGACACTGAATATGTCTACCATGACGATATTCAGGTCTTATTATGTACATAGTCCCCAGCAAAAACGCCGCTCAGAAAATAAGTTAAGGTAGAAAGAGAACTCAGTTTGTCCTAGGCTTAAAATAAAGGAAGTACCTCTCCCACACAGCACCCAACTTACAAAAGTCATACCCACATGATACTCTGGATGTTGGCATCTAGAACAAGAAGTTCAAAGGTTCCACAGTTTCAGGCACTCAAATCCATAGAAGGCTAATGCACACCACAGGTTGGGCTTCCACCGTGCAACTCTGGAAATCCAGAGAGATTTCCAGAGAATGGAAAGAGAATGATCCAAGCAAAGGATCATTCTAAAGGTAATGAGAATGATCCAAGCGAAGGATCATTCTAAAGGTAATGTCATTCTCCCATATCCTTCCATTGGCACCCACCGCTCCTCATTTTTCGAAGCATTACAGTGTTAATGTTATACTGTTAGGAGAACTTCTGGTGTGATACAGTACCAGAGTCTTATGCAATCCTACAGTTAATGTTTTCTCCTTGTATGGACAGATTATTCCTACTGTAAAGTATGCACAGAATTGAGTTACTACCTTGGCAAATGAGAGGAGGATAATGATTAAGCACCGACAAGGGAGAAGAAAGGCAGCCAAATCTTATAAGCATGACTGTAACAATACATAAATGTAATAATAGTTGACATCCAAGCTGAGCAATGTCAGGACTGTACAAGGTTAAAAGAGTATGATTTTCTCAAACGTAAACAGTTCTGTCTTGAAATGGGCAGTTCTGTTATTTCTCTCCTCAGTATTAATAACAACTCAAGGAGCCAGAAAAAGAAATAAGGATACACAGGCACCTACAGGAAGAATATATGATGCTATGTTCAGGAACCTCTTTAAATCTGGGCTGCTTGCTGAAAAAGGAGAAATACACACAACTCTCTTAAAGTCTCTGATACAGCTATATACTTAGAGAAGTGAACAAAGCCACCAAACATTTGTCTCTCTTCCAGCCTGCATTTTGTGCAAAAGGAAGACAGCAAAGGGATAAACTACAGAGGTTGGCCCTGAGCTTTCCTTACTAAACACAGGAAGCAGAAAAAAGTTGCAATAGAAGCAAAAGAGAGAAAGCCTCAAGGCTACCACAGAGAATCAAGGATAGTAATAAGAAAAAAGTAAGTTTTGTGTGGTCCTTGGTTCCAATCTTGAATAGAACTTCAAGACTAAATATTTACTAATTGTGCTAGATTACTTATGAAAAGGAGATTTTGAGCTATCAAGTTCACTAAATTGAAAAAAAGCACATTTTCCCTATATTTCATAAAGAACTCTGAGATAGATTATTTGATAGGTGAAAAAAGTTTATATTACCTTTTTTCCCCCCAAGAAGTGAAGAAGAATAAAAGAACTGTTCATTTCTTAAATTTAGTACCTTACAAAAAAACTATGAATTATTCTGAGTATGAATTCTTTTAATTAATTTAAGGTTTTTAGGTTTTCTGTTAAATGACAAGAATCTGGTAGCAGGATGAAAACTTTTTTACAAGGATGAAAACATTTTTACAGGATGAAAACATTTTTACAACAAATTGCTTATTTTTTAAAAATCTTCCCCACTTTTAATAAAATAATGTTTTTGTAAAGAAAATATTTTTAATTAAAATGAATCATGCATGTTGGATGTAAAAAGCATTCATTTTAGTAAGCAGAGACCTATTTGCTGTGAGAAAAGATTAGTTTACATATTAGGAAAATGTAGCTGGTTATGTGTAAAGATTTCAGTAAAAAAAAGTCTTCTTTTTAAAGTGTGAGGTTATTCAGAGAGGTATCTGCAAAGAACTAATTTGCTTTGCAAAGTAAAAGTCCTCCTGAAGAGAAAAGAGTTATTTTATTTTTTATTAATCTTTGTATAAATATGTATTTTTACAAGATTCAGAAATGAGATCTGAACAGCATCATCCCTGTTGCTATGACACTCCAGTCTTGCAAAGGAAGCAGAACCTGACTAAAGACAAATGCAATCTCCTTTTGTTACAAAATAGCCTTAAAGAAACTGCAGTGCAAGTATGTGAATATGAATGCCCAACTTAAGCATTGATGATAAACGAAAATGCTATTTCAAGATGTGAATGAAACATTCACCTTTAAAAGCATAAAATTACCCATCTAGTTAAGCAATACGGTGAAATGCTATTTGAATAAGTAGACCTAATTCATACCCATCCACATTGCACAAGGAAAGTCTGGTATCACAAAAACCAGAGGAAATGAGATGCTTCCTTCTTCAATTGGAACAGCTGGGTCGGAATCAAACCTTTCCCCGCATGGAAGGCGGAAGATGTCCATTAGACAACTTGGTACAGGAGAAACTCTAAACAAATTCTGAGTTTAATTAAGTTAATTGCCTACTGCAAAAAACTTGCACATTGTAGCCATGCACGTGGCGTTTACTCATGAAGTGATTGTATTTCACAATAGAAAAAACAAATAAAAATAGTTCTGTAACACCTGCACAGTGCTGTAAGCATTAATTTGCCAAGTGCTTTGGAGGAAAACGTTCTCAAATTGAATGTTTATTGCTTATTTAATGGTTATATGTGTTCATGTAAACTGGCACTAGTGATCAAAAGGAGAGTGTCCCAAATAACACACATAGACTCTTGTTTTCTTTGATTAACATAAACATTTCCACTATGCACAGGTGGATGGTGTTTTAAGATTGTTCTTTGTTGGCTACAGTTAGAAGGCTTCATATCGTGCCAAAGCACATCATCCAGTTATAAAATTATTTGTTAGTAAATATTGCTTAAATATTTCTAAAAGAGAAGGAAAGCAAGATTCAATGTATAAATCTAATATTTTTATAATAGTACTAGCTAAGTAACAAATATCTGATATTTGTCTTTCCCTATCTCACTATTCTTCCTGTGATGTTGACTGGACTAAAGATTATTTTAACAATTACATATAATAATCATATAATGACATATAAAAAAAAAATCATTAGCTTAAAAATATAGTTGGAAAGATACGTTGATCTAAGTCCTTCTTAGACAAACAACCTTTCAGACAACCTTAGACAGACGGCCTACGTTTCATAGCACCCAATTCAAGCAGTTTCTGAAACAAGTTAAAAGCATTTAATTAATGATTTCACATTTATATAATTTATATAATCACATTTATATATTTATATATTCATTCATATATTATAAATATATATATATATTTATATAATCACATTTATATATAATTTATAATAATCACATTTATATAATTATGCTACAGTTGGGCTCTACAGGCCCAACTGTAGAGCTTTAGAAAACTAAAAAAAAGAGAGAGTGATTTAAATATTCAATACAGGTAGATTTATATAGAGCAAAAAATTAAAACCCCACAAGGAGAAAACATGTTCTATGCTAGAGATAATAAATAAATAGGGTAATATTTTTACAATTTTCTATGTATTTTTTTCTAAAATAGACCCAATCTTATCTTTCTTGTTATATTTAATACTTTTAGTCCATCAAAATTATGGTGCAGTTGAGTTATAAAAAACATCTTACCATTTATTTTTTCTCTGCAACATTTGTAATCAAAAACAGATTACTTTTGTTTTCCTCTGAAATCTCAGTGCTTTATGTCACAAACTAAGAACGCATATTTCTACATATTGAGTATAAAAATAAACTAACATTGATAAATCCTAAAAACATACCATATTTTATATTGAAAAATAAGAATAAATAATAGAAAAGGAGTTAACCATTCAGACACTGAAGTAAGGAAAACTAGTTTCTGCTACATCCAATAGCACTATAATTTCAGTAATTTTAAGAGAAGTAGCAGTCAGCTTGAAGAAAACACATAAAACAAGAAGCTTGCTCATTCTAACAGCAATTCTAGCGGTTCAGATATATACAACTACACTTTCTAGCATCCAAAACAACAAAAAAAAAGATTAGAAAAATAAACACAACTAGACAGCAGAGAATAAGTAGTAATTCCAGCATACTGTAACAAAATTAGTTCCTGTTGTTCCAGAAGAATCAGACTAGAACAAAGTAAACAGCGAAAAAGAACATGCACAAACCGCACTAAGTTCATCACTAAGTGTTTTGGGGTTTTGTTCATAATTAGGATAGTTCAAAGTTTATAATTCAAGAAACTAAAATCAATTCCCACACTACAAGCCTTGCGTGTATATTCTAAAAAAGCTTTCTGTAAATATCTCTTATTGTGGAACCCTGAAGCAATGGTACAAGAATGAAGAATTCCTCCCCAAAATTTGCAGAGAAAGATAATCCATCAAGATAATAGCCCTATGAGTGGAAAGACACAGTTAGGGAGTCTAAATTGGCTTCATCTGGAATAGATGGAGCTTAACTTGCAGCCGTCGAGAAAGCACAGAACAAAGTCCCACTCCCCAACAAAAGCTTCCAGCTCTGGTCATAAACCGCTCGCCAGTGAACAGAAATTCAGAGTCAGGAAACTGAATTTACCGAGTTTGCAATATGTGGGAAGAAATGAAAGATCTCCGGGCACCAATGAAGAAATGATTGGCTCTAAGAAACAAAAAAGCTAGTTTATCTGCATCTTGACTGTGGCCTGAAGCCTATTGTTCTGCTATTGCTTAGAGCTTCTTGACTGGATTATCCTCCAAATATGCGTCCTGAAACACTAGAAGACAAGAAAACAGCAGATTATCTGAAGAAAAAAAGAGATGGCAAATGAAAAAGGTCCTTAGGAAAATCAGGCTAGGTCATTAAAAAATAAAAGTTATGCTACATTTTACAGAGGATATGACAGAAACACAAGTCAAGATAGTACTCTCATTCAAACAAATTATTCTTACATGTTAGGAAAGATACGTTGAGCTGTCTTGATGGGTTTTGATCCCTACTGAATCAAGCAAGTTTCACTACTGAATTCAAAGATTTTCAAATGTTCTTCTAAATAAGTGATGTATCTCAATGCTTCCAAAAGTAAGACAGTATTTCTCTGCTGAGGTGCTTTCTGCAGTAAGATAACACTTTCTGTAGGAAAGAGAATTTTGTGTTTTTCATGGAAGATGCTGTTTGGACAATTGTTTTCTGACCTTAGTGTCACACAGTAGAATCACAGAATCATAGAATGCCTAAGGTTGGAAGGGACCTCTAGAGGTCATCTAGTCCACCCCCCCTGCACACACAGGGCCACCTAGAGCACGTGGCACAGGGCTGCATCCAAGCGGGTCTTGAAGATCTCCAGAGAAGGAGACTCCACAACCTCTCTGGGCAGCCTGTGCCAGTGCTCCGTCACCCTCACTGTCAAAAAGTTCTTCCTTAAGTTCCCGTGGAACTTTTTATGCTTCAGTTTGTGGCCATTTCCTCTAGTTCTGTCGGTGGCCAGTAAACGAAGCAACATTCCTCCTTCATCTCTACTGCCGTCCATACAGAAATGCAGTAATCATTATGAAACATCATTATGATTTACTATATTTATAGCACTGTAGCATTCTAATGCTGTGATTTATATAACTTGAAATTTGTGAAAGTATTCACAAACAAGTGAATATGCTTACAAGCACATCAAATAGCTATGCCAGAGTTAACCAGCTCATTAGCATTCACTTTCTCTTAGTTGATGCCTCCTCGCTTGCTGAAAGTTTGAATGAGATAATAGCAGAATACTAATATTTACAGTAACAGCTCCACCAAGCAGTGTAGTAGCTTATTTTGACACTATCTTCAAGAGCTTGTGGATCCCTTAAGTATTTAAACAGATGCTGATTTTGGTGAGAGAGGGCAGCAAATATCCTCCAAGGGGAGGAGGCTTAAAGGGGGCCTTAAGGGTATAAGAGTCTGTGAAGGAGGAAGACCTTTTCATCTAAGGTACCAGAGTCCTTGCGGTTGTTCTTCACTACTGCTTTGATACATGACTAGTCAAAGACTGTGTTCATTCCTGTCCCAGGAAAGTATAAACAGCTTGTTTTAATTTTTCCCTTGTCCTGTCAGCCAAAGAGGTATCTGTTTATTAACCAAGGCTTCAAACTCACAGACTAGTGCGCATGATTCATAAAATGGCTACTCCCCGATGCTATTCAGTTAGTACATTTACAGCCATTCACTAACCATACTCTTCATAATTATTATCATAACAAATGCTATTAGCTGTCTACAAATACAAATGCTGTCTTTTAAGACTGTGGTCATTAATATAATGAATCTCTATCTGAAAGGTGTTTAATTACTTGACTCTTGCCACTTTTTACAAGAGAGTATTTGACTGGTGCTTCACCTTTCACATTAATGTTAACACCTTATGCTTATGAATTCTTCCTTAAATCTTTTATTACTACTACTGGAAATATTTCAAAACACTACCTTTTTGGGGGGAGATTTCAAAACAAGCTTTCTAGGTCCTTCTCATTTTGCATCATCTAGGTAGCTGAATTTAAACCTTTTCCATTCAACAAATATTTAAACAAGTGTTCCCTTTTTACTCATGCTTGTCTTTTAAACAGTGCTAAGAGTATTCAAACCTTCTAGAGATTCAGGCCTGAGAAAGTAAAGCATCTAGCATTTACAAGTTAAAAAAATATTTTATTTTTAAGTTTGGCCTTTCAACCTAATTTTAAGTATGCCTTTTATCAAGGGACAGACTTCCCAAGTTATCCATTGCATTAGCCTGGCCTGATTTGAGGGGAGTTACCATGCAGCACGCAAGCAAGAGGACAGCATCCCTGCACAATCGTGTTGCTCTTAAGACAATTCACAGTCTGAATCACACCTAAGAAAACCTTGAAACATCAAGAACCAGGCATGGCAGAGAGGCAGAAAAGACTAAATGTTTCCACAGCCACACAATTTAATCCCCAGAGACAAAGGGAAAAAATATAGAGAGAGAAAGAAGAGACAAGGTTATATGAAGAAGGAAAACAAAATACACCAAGGGGAAAAGTTTTATAGAGATAGCGTGAAGAATGGCTATGCTTTACTTCGGAGACTCACAGCCTCACAAGGTCAAGTAGGGTTGTGGAAGTTCTTAAAAACTGGCTTTGTTCTGTTGGTCTAATGAATCCATTTCCTGGAGTGTTACAAGCTGATATGGTAGAAGGCCATTTATTACCTAGTTAAACTTTCTTAAATATATTTTTTTATATTCTTTGTATATCTTATTCCATCCTAGTAAAGAAAAAAAAAATCGGCTTGGTCCTTACTAAAACAAAAGTCCAAGACTTAAGTCTTTACTTTTATTTGCACCTTAGCCAAACATAATTATGTTTTCTTCTGAGCAACATTAAATTCTGTCATCTCCTTTAAAGAGGCATGCTAATGAAACTGTTCGGTCCTTCAACTGCATGTAAATTGAAGTTAGAATAAATATGTTTACGCATTTCAGCAAAAAATAAAAATAGGCCAAACCAAATAAAGATGGCAACTGCTTTGCAAGGAAAAATGAATCAAAGGAAATAGATTTACTTTTTATTCAAGTCAACATTTTTTTGTTTTCATTCTTTAGTAACAGGCATTGCAAAATTTTATAATGCATGCAGATTCTAATAAGTATAAGGCAGAAGTGACATCAGAAGCAAAATTGACATAGTCTGTAGGTGGCAAGGACAATAGTAAACTGTTTTATCACTAACAACAGCCTGCACTGCATATGGCTGTGACATGCTTTCATGCACTTATGCTTTTTCATATTCAGATACTGTATATCTGTCCTTTGAAGTATATTATTCAATTCATCATCCAACTTCACATTCACAGTTTTAAAGATACTTCAGGCAAAGGCTGTTCTCTCTGTTGATCTATTTGTTGTTGCAGCACCAGTACATTTTCTACGCATAATCCATTACTTTAGGGCCAAGAGAATAATACAAATAAAAAAGATTGTACAACATTCTCCAAGACCCTCATAAACCTATCCAGCTGTATCACAAGCTGCTTTTACACACCTCAGAGAGGACTCTATATTTGTCAAAGTCTTAATACTGCTGCACATCTTTAATCGACTTGCTCTGAAAAGCGAGCAGAACATTTCCTCTAACCTCACCAAGCCCCATCTCCAGAACAGCTGCAAAGCTCACCATTATTTTGCGTGTATATGTGTTTTGGCTAATAATTTCAGTGCAATTATTTTTCTTTTGATAACCACGCTTAATAACTGCACATAATTGCTATTTTAGACTACCAACAATGAATCTGTAGATACATACTTAAAGCCTATCTTTCACTACAGAAACAAAGAAAAGTTAATACAAATTTCTGAACCTTCTCAAAATTCTACCTTGCATGAAAAACACTATCTGCTTGTATGTGCGTGTGGACAGAGTCTTAGGATCCCAAAAGCTTGCCCTTTGGGTTCTTAAATTTTGCACTTGAATTTACACAGTCACACATCCATCATGAAAGCAGTGATGAAACAGTTGTATCTGCTACAGAGTTTCCCAAAGAGAAAAGCAAGTACTCAGGACTTTTCTGGTTTTGGGGAGGATAACACCTTACAAAATTAAATCAAAAGTACCATTTAGAGTTGCACTTTTTTTAAACACTATTCAGTCATATATCTGGTCAGAGGCACTTTAACAAAAATGTCAGTTTTCAAAATTGTAGTAAGAGATATTGTACAAACTTATCTTCTCTCCTTCATTAAGTGAATTAGGCATGACAAGCCTAGCCAGACTACCTAGAGGAGCCGCAGTTTCTAAGACTAGAGCTAACACACTATTTATGGATTGATTTTTTTAAAAAATTAAAACTTTATCATTTTAAGCTGCAAACAAACACCAATGCAGACACATCACATTCAGGAAAAGGGCAGAAGTGCAGGGTGTATGTTGTGCCACAGAGGTTAGTCACTGGATAATTCACTTGTACAGCATAAGAAAAATAACCTTAGTACTATTTCATCTGCCATAACATTAAGATTTCTGACACATTTTCCCTCCTAAGGAATCGTAGCGTTCCTGATTGATGCAGGAATATAACACAGTTGTGCAGTGGTGTGTGTGGTGGCTCATCTTTCGGAAAAAGTTCACCTTGATGCTCCAACTCAGATACTAGTCACCACAGCTGTCTTTATAATGAAACAATCCCAGAGACCCAAACTGATGAGAACACAGTTTTGTCTGGAAGTCACAGCCTAAATCACTGCAGAGTAGCTCTTTTCAAAGAAATCTTCCAGGGCCAGAGTGTATAACCCCAAAGCAGTGATGGATCAGAGACCAAACTTCACTTCTGTACATCTCAGATTCCCCAGCTTTAGAAAAGGGACTGCAGGCAAAAAAGCAAGTATACTTTCCCTTCTTCATAGATGATAGAAACCGCAAGTCATAAAATTTAATCTGCAATGGAATTTGAAGTTTCCTAAGAGCATTATGTAAGGCACTGAATTGCTCTCTCCTTTTCTCAAGTAGGTGTATTTCAAAGAAATACAATAAAGCATGCACATTAACATTCAAATTTTTTAATTTCAAAGATTTACTTGCCTATTAAAAAAGTGAGGTGATGAAATTAGCTTACATCATAGGAAACTTTCATAGGAAGACAAATATTTTTGTGAAATACTTTATTAATACAGTGATAAGAAAGTGCAAGTTTTTTTTTTTCTTAAAAATCAGAAAGCATTACCTCCTAGTCCAATAGCCATAGTTATAAATTTGTCTCTGTTCACCCCTCCAGAAAGAGAGGGTATCCTAAGTGACACCGTATAGCAGGTTTTCTCAACTCAAAAATGAGATGGACTTCATTAAGGGTTTTGGCACTCTCTGAAGTATAAAAATTCATGCTTGCTGGCAAATTTTATCACTGACATATGCTTATTCTACTTTGGAAGAAACATAACATTAAAACAGAATTTTTAACAACCTTACTTTATTTATTTTTTTTTTTTTTTAAAAAAAAAAAAAAACACATACATACCCACACACATACACACCCATCACAAACTTAGGAAACAAACAAAAAAGCACAACTGTGTTTTTCTAGGTCAGTGCAGTGGGTGGGTGAGGGAGGGTTTTTGTTTTTTCCTAATTCTTCAGTCATCACTGTTTGAGTATCTGAGGTCCGAGTATCAATCATGCTCATCTAGTAGGCCCAATTTCCTGATCCTGTGTGATTAGTAACTTTATTGTGTCTTAAGCAGATGTTCTTAAACAAACTGTAGATCTTACTAACCAAAAGTTGCACTAACTCATGCAGTTAAGCAGGACAATGCATGAGACAGCCCTCAAACTCTCTGCCTTGAATCTAACAACGCTACAATCACTTTTGCAGATTTTGTAACATTTTAAATACTTTTTATCAAGTATTTTAGTTTTGTTCACTGCATTCGACACCAAATGAAGCGTTTCATCTACTGAAAAATCTTTCGTTCTGTGCACCTTGCCTATCAGTTCTTCATTTCAGGAAAACCTGCAAGATTTAATAAGATAGGATATACACAGAAAAGTCAGAATTATCCTCTGAAAATAATTAATCTTCTAAAGCAATTACTGGAGTCTTTATTACTGTAGCATCAATTTTCAAGGACTGTTGTTCAGCAGTAGAAATGCAAAACTAATGACCACTTTTTGATAAAGAGAATAATTAGATGATACCTTAATATATAGCAAACTAATATTAAAATCAGTAACAATACAGCAAGAGATTAGGAGTAAGATCATGGAAAATGGTAGAGAGTATTTTCGTGCTTTTTTTTTATGTTTTGTCATTGGTTTCTTTAAGGAAATTGTTCTGCCAGGAGATCTCATCATTACAGGCGTCCGAAGATGCACGCTAGTACAAGAACAAGTGAATTCAGCTCCAGTATGAAGACAGTGGGATTAATAATTTTCACACCTGATTGGCAATTGCAAAGTAAAACAGGGACAAGGGTGGAACAAAACCAGCTCCTAGACCTTACCAAAGCCCTATGGACAGCAAATAGGGTGGGGAGGGTGGAAGCAGAGAAAGAAACCGTTCTTTTCCCTTTATCTTTCCCATAACCAATGTTCTCCTTTTCTGTCAAATCAGGGTAATCAAGGGCACTGCACGCTTATTTGACTCAGGCACTTCAACTAGTACTACCTCAAGCTTGTCTGAAAGTTAATAGAATGCACAGAATAGAACACCTAGGAAAAAGTAAAACTCTCAAACAAGCAAGCAAATATCTCCAAATATTTCAGGTAGATAGACTGAAGATTTATTCTGAAAACTTAGTACTTACTAGCAAGCTATACTGCCTACCCTCTGTGCAAATCTCTCTATACCACTTCCTTGTGTCTCAAGTCAAACAAGTAAGGAAGGAAACTATTGCAGCAAAAAGTGAATCACCTTATCAAGCCAAAAAATATACTTACCACATACGGTACATATTTTATGTACTGTACTATGCAACACTCACTAGCTCTCTGCATTGTCTTAAAGGTCTTCAAACAGCACTAGTAATGTTCAGTGCATTCAAACCAAAATGAAAAGATAGCTCTTCCTCTACCTTTACTTCCCCAAGGCAAAGACAGAAATATATAGCACAGCCAGAAGACACTTCAGGAGACAGTTCTGGTAAGGAAACTGTCTGAAGCAGAAACAGAGTTTTTTCAGTTTAGGCTCTTTCTCTGTAGAGCTGGTACAATCTAAGCAAGATTAAAGCAGTGTTTGAAACATCTTCTTCTCTTACACATTATCACTTATCAAACCATGGACGGGAACCTTGTAAAATTTGAGAACAAGTCCAGGAACAAGCTTTTTACATTACTGTACAGATGACTTCCCCAAGTAGGAATGTTCATTCATAGTTATTGAATTAGTTAAAGGAAAACACAGGAAGAGCCAAGTGTCTAAATTATATTTCACCTTAAGCACCAACTTGTAGTCACGCTTCCTATTTTCTCCAAGGGAACTATAATTCTTCAAAAGAGTGAGACTTCCTTCCACCTTCATTTCACACGATAAAACCTGGTAGTTAAAGTACTCTCCAAGGACATGGAAAATACAGTTTTGAAATCTCAGGGTTAGAGGTCATCCTCCCCCTGAAAAAAAAAAAAAAGCTTCAGTCTCTTGGCTGATATGTTAGGCGCAACAATTCATATACACAAGCTTTTCCTGTTCAGAAGACAGAATTAAATTTGCATATTCCAGGTTTTGAAGTCCCAGTGCTCAAGGAAACACTAGTTTTGATCATCTAATCCTCAGCACTCATCCATTAATTACTTCTCTGTAAAGATATAGTGACTGTGCCGGCACAAAGGGAACCTTGGAGCAACTGCTTCCATCATGAGGAAGAAAATGTCATCTACTCCTAACTAGTTCAGAGAGCACTGAAAGCTAAAGGCCCCATTAAGCACTCCGCTAACACAGTTTCCAACACACTCCCTTAAAGCTTCAATCCATGACCTGAGGGGAAGACAAACAGACTGTAAAGTTTGAGTTGTTACAATTAAGGATTGGAATTCTCTGCTGTATCGAAAGGGAAGTACATTTAAGAGAAGACATTCCTTAAAGAGGATGAGACACATCTATGACTCCTAAAAAGTATATATCTCTCTCTACTATATTAAGGCTTCTTAAGCAGAAAAGGGGGAAGCAGTGGAAGATCTGCAGTTTCTCAGTGGTATCAATGGGTCCCGATTCAGCTCTATATTGTTTAACAAGAACATTTACTTTGTAGTAGTTAAATTCAGTATAACATGGATTCTAAAAATCCTCAGAGTTAACAATGCATCTAGCTGCATAAATATTCCTGGCCCAAAAGGATTGAGAAAGTCTAATGTTGTATTCAGCTTGAATGAAGGGAAAAAAAAAAAAACAAACAAACACGCACAGAGAAATGCTACAATATGAAAGGTAACATTGAAAATTGTGCCATTTGCTGTTTTCTGTCTGTGTCGTATCCTCCCACCTCCTGCGATCTACCTATAACCAATAGATCTGTTTATGACTTATGAGGAAAAAGAACATGGGCCATACATGGGAGAAATTACTTCTAAGATAACGCAGAATTAACAAAAGAAAACTGCAGAGCACTAGCAAGGGGAGAAGGGGGTAGAAGCGTAAACCTACAGGGGTTAAGAAATCAGAACAATGCATCCATCGGAAGGTGAAGCAAGTGTGAAACTTCTGAGGCAGCATCTAAAAAAATCAAGAGAGGAGAAGAACAGAGATAACTGGAGCTGAAAGGGCACATCAAAATTGAACAAGTTGCTGTCACTTGAGCTAGCATCCCATAAGACTGGGAGATGTATCTCTTTTCCTTTTACATAAACACCATCCTCATTCATGTATTAATTTACCTTTTGCTATACTAAAGTCATGTCTTATTTAAAAGCTCTGAATCAGACTTCCTTAATCATCTTGACATCTGCACATTTCCAAGAGTAGACTAAGAGAGGAGTCTAAGAAAACAAAGTGTATGCTCCAAAATATTTCCAATCTGAGGACACCAGTACAGGTCAAACTTTCCAAAACTATTAGCCAAATGAAAAAAAATTCGGTCTTTCTTGCAGCTCAGCTTTCTCCTTAAAGGAGAAGAATCATGAGGTTTGTTTAAAAATGGCTTTAATTGCTAGATTTAACAATTAACAGTTTCAAGTCGTGATTTTCAACCATCAGATTCATGAAATATTGCCCTCTAATCTGAATTTGTGAGTTTCACATAAGAAGATAAATTTCCGAACATAAAAGATTTTTAAACATTAAAAAAAATATTGTCATGATCTGTTACATACGAGTAGAAGCTTAGATCTTGTTCAAAATTGACATAAATTTCTCTCTTCAAAGAACTGAAAAAATAAATCAGTTCTAAATTGTAATTGCCAGCATCCATTAACATAGTAATGGATGTTACACATACAAATGCAAAATGTCATATAATAATGCATATCATGAAATTCATAGATGCCAAATGTAGGTAAAATTGTGCTAGATTAGTCATCGCAACTGACAGGTATTTACTCATTTGTCAAGAGAGTACAATTCTGTGTACACCTCAGCAATTGCAGGCTATCCGCTATCTAATGGTCTTATGGGAAACAGTGTCCATGATGCTTAATGATGCTTAGGAGTCAAGTGGAGATCTCTCTGACCTCAGTAAATTACAAGGCAGCACCTTGGAAACTGGGACTGTCCCTTGAAGTATTGCTTAATAAGAAACTTTGAAAATCTCTGTGTTGTAAGCACAGATGTTAAAAGGGGGGATATTGTTAATTCCTATAAACACTACAGAGAGAAAGAAATTTACAAAAATAAAAAATCAGGAGTTAAAAACTATGTAGCTACCAGTCACCACCTGTATTCATCAGTTTTAGGATAGCTCAGCTCAATTCTAGGCAATTATTTATTGGGGGACAGGAACAGAAAAGAGGGGGACAAAAAAAGCAGTATCTACTCTCTCTTTCTCATAGAAACTACAGGAAGAGATGCTTTTCTGAGATCTTGGACTAGAACAGGGACCCAACAGAGCAATGAACTGCGCTGAGCAAAAATGACACAAAATGTAAGACCCAGGCAATGCTTCAGAGACCAACAAGACAAAAAACTAACTCCCCTGGATGTACTGGTGTTCCATTTTGGAACTGGAAAAGCTAAGAGTATATTGGAAATGAGCCCTGTATAAGACAGGAATGCACTGGTTTTAACTGATTTCTCTTGGAGTCCGTTGGCAGAAGCCAAGTATGTTTTTGGGACACAAGTCTCTCTCTGGTGGAGAAGTCCATTATTTTGACCATTTTCATTACTATAAACTATAGGCAACATTTTAGTCCCTCTAGTGAGAAGACTATTTTTTTCACCAAAATGTCTTTGTATGACCTCGAGAATCTGTCCACCAAATACCTCCTTTGGGGTGGATAACGAGGAGAGAAGCATGTGACACTAAGTTGCTGATTTTAGCACTCCATGGCAGACACTACTCAGCAACTACCAAAGCCAAGAGTTGGATTTCATGCCCAAAATACCAGGCACTGCAACTTAGCTGTCTAAGCAGAGGGAGAACTAGGTTTCTAAAGGCAACATCCACAATAGCCAGCCAGCCATCACGTTCTGGAATGTGGCAGTTTACGAAGACAGAAGTGCATCTGAACTCCTGTCTCCTCCTGGGACTTTTCCTCTGGGTTACAAGTTTCAAACTACACTACCTTTTCCTGAGGTCAGCCATCAGGAACAATCATCCCAGAATCATCCCCTTCCTATTCAGCAAACTGAAAGGAATGCCCTGGAAAGTCAAGGGAGTTAGGTAGGAAAAAAAAAAAAAAAAAAAAAAAATGCATCCCAGTAAACTGGCTGCGTTTGGATAGAGAACCACAGAATGGTGAAGGTTGGAAGGGACCTCTAGAGATCATCTAGTCCAACCCCCTGCTCCAGCAGGGACACCCAGAGCACGTGGCACAGGGCGGCATCCAGGCGGGTCTGGAAGATCTCCAGAGAAGGAGACTCCACAGCCTCTCTGGGCAGCCTGTGCCAGTGCTCTGTCACCCTCACAGGAAAGAAGTTCTTCCTCATGTGGAGATGGAACTTCCTGTGTTTTAACTTCCATCCACTACCCCTTCGTCCTGTCACCTGTCACAATGGAGCAGAGCCTGGCCCCATCCTCCCTACAATCACCCCTCAGGTACTTGAACACATTGGTCAAATCTCCTCTCAGCCTTCTCCAGACTAAACAGGCCCAGCTCACTTAGTCTTTCTCTGTATGACAAATGCTCCAGTCCCTTAATCATCTTCATGGCTCTCCACTGGACCCTCTCTAGAAACAAAATGTCCTTCTTGTACTGGGGTGCCCAGAACTGCACCAATATTCCAGGTGCGGCCTCACCAGAGCTGAGGAGAGCAGGAGGATACCCAAAAAACTGCCAGGTCCCTAAGGGGACACAGAAGCCTTAAGGGTCCTGAGCTGCCTCACTTGAAGCTCTTGGTAGAGCATGTGAGAGTAGATCCAAACACATTATTTAAGCTCAGTTAATTTCTTGCACAATTCTGGATATGTGCTTAAAAGACTTGAGAGTATATTTAATACTGACCATAAGAGATATAGTGCTCACTTTCCTTTTGCATACCCTTTCTAGCCTCTAGTAAGGAGGAGTAATTAAAATAAAATGGAGCTAGAGCTCCCAAATATGATCAGGGTCCAGTTGTATGACTGTATTTTATAAAGAAAAGAGAGGTAGACTTGAAATCTTATCATGCAAAGACAACAAGGTAACAGGCAACAGAGAATAAGCATTACCATAGTTCCATAGTTTTAGAAATGGGAAATAAACACAACGTCACACCAAAAGTTTTCATTAGAAATCAAATATGACCCCAAATTCCCAATGTCTGCCCCAGCAGTCTATAAACAGGTTTAAATGGCATATTCAAATAAACGCCAGAAGAAATGCCTCTTTGTTCTATAGGAAGGAATCACTTTTGAGGATTTGAATTTTGTTTAAATATCATGCCTTATGTGGCTCACAGAAGACTATGTTCTATGAAGGACCCTTCTATTCTTACCAGAGGTGTTTTAAAATTCTCTTCCTAATTACAGGTAGTGCAAATATTAAGTAGTATAAACAACAGTGACTCTTCAGCCATATGAAAACGCTGAGACGGATTGAAGAAAATACAGAGCCATCTTTTAAATGTAGGTATCTTGTTAGATTTTGGCTATCGCCTTCATGTGTAATAACTAATTTTCTCAGAGTTTAATATTCCTAGAACATCAGATAAACAATATATTTTCCAAAATATATTTTTCATCTTTTTCCTTATCTATCCTTTTTAATTGAAATTATATCCACTCTTCTCCAAAGCCCACCAGTTAATTATTACAGATAACAGTGACAGGCTGTTTTAACCCTTTTACTTTATTAAAAACTCCATACTTTTCTAAATCTTTCCATTCTAAGTAACCTGATTATTTGTTGCAATAATTGTGATGACTCCCATGGAAAGAAAGACTTTTTTCCTTAAAAATCTTGAAATACTTCCCCAAAATAGGACAAGAAACCTATTACTGTGGTATAAGGTTTATGCTAATGACATCAACAACATAGCATTCCATGCTTTGAATACCTATGTATAATACAGCATCAAAAGCTACAAAAGCTTCCTACCACACCCTCACCAATGCATCAATAAGTTCATTAAATAAATGCGTGTGCAACAGCTTCCAGTGCAGCTACCTACTAAGAAACCAATTAGCAAAGAACAGCTTGCTAGTATCCTGCAGCCAAGGGAATAGAATATGCAGTGCTCTCCGGCATTGATGACAGGGCAGAGTACATAATACATTCAAGCTAGCACCAAAATTATCCTATTTCTACCATTTAAAACAGATTAGAGAAGTAGAGAAAAAATAAGGAAAAAAAGCAGAGGGAACACTTGCAATGCAGACATTGCATGCGTGCTGATACCTCGTCATCCAGCCATCTCTGGCATTTATACAGATATTTTGCAGCTAGTGTGGTCTTCCCTGCTACATCAAAAGGTAGCCCCTATGTTAGCAAAGCTGTAGAGAATTTGTGGAAGAAACAGCAGAAGAGCAAAAATAGAGTTACATTACATTTACCACAGGGACTTGCGGGGAATTTTACCTTCCCTATCCTGCAGGGATTCTCATTCCCCTTCCTGCTACCTACTGCTCTAGTTCCAGGCCAGGGGCACTGTCCCTGCAGGGCAGCTGGAAGGGCTGGGTTGCCGCCCTCGCAGCCACTGCCCACAGGGAGCACAGACTGCCTCTCCCAGGGATGGGATTCATTCCTTCAGCAAACACACGCCATTTCTTGCTGCATCAGGGGCACTGTCCCTGCAGGGCAGCTGGAAGGGCCGAGTTGCCGCCCTCGCAGCCGCTGCCCACAGGGAGCACAGACTGCAGGCACGGCCCAGCCTGGGAGAGGGCCCTTCGCTTCCCCACGGCCATCAACAGCTGCCTCTCCCAGGGATGGGATTTATTCCTTCAGCAAACACATGCCATTTCTTACTGCATTTTTTTTTTTCCCAAGGTTTTTATTTCACTTTTCACTTGTCTCCAGTAATATCTATAAGAAACCAAGGCTCTAAGCAAAGTAGCTCAAGGTGAACTGAAAATCCTTACATTGAACTAAAATTCCTTTCCAGAAATAAGCAAATTCCTTAGCTGCAAGTCAGAATGCTGTGAGGCAGGCAGAATACATCCTAATTAGTAATCAATGGGCTACATTTTGAAAATTGCAGAGCTCTTACAATAATCCTAATAAGGAGAAATAGCATTCTTTGTTTTGCACTTTACAGAATGCGACTATAAATTATCATTTCATTAGGAAGATTGGTATGTATAGCATCACATCCTCTCAAAGTTAATTCTCAGTCTGTATCTCCCACTACAAGTGCTATATGAGGTAGTAAAAAGACCCTGAGTTTTAAAAATAGATTTTCCATGGCTAAGAATCAATATGAAAATTAGAAAGTCCTTTTGCTTTGCAGTCCACATTGTATTGCCAGAAGCTTGCAAGCCAACCAGTCCAAAATTGGATTTTATTTAAACTGGATCTATAAAACTGGATTTTAAGGGAATCAAAAGACAAACCTTTATTGGCCTAAGCTGTATCATTTCCCTTTCAGATACATAAAGCTGAATTTTTTTTTCCTCAACCGAAGAAACATTAGCCATTTGGTTACTATATCACGCTTGCAAATTTAAACTAAATAATTAGACTTGGATAATTTACACATTTAATTGTTACTGCTTTAAGTGATCAGTAGTACAAATTATATCATATTTCAACATACATATGACAGACAAACATATAGGTCAGTTTTTATTGTGTCCTAAATCAAGATTAAAATAGCCCAACATAAACTATAATTCAGGAGCCTCAAAAATCCATTGCTAAAATAGACACAAAGAAGGCTTAAAAATAAAAATAATTTTAAATATAGTCCTCTACCAGATTATAGCATTTTAGACAAATCCAAGAGGTCAATGAAAGAAGTGAGGGGAAATGTCAGAATGATGAATGTCAGAGTAAAACTAATAACGACAAAGTGATAATTGGCAAACAGTAGAAAATAAGTCTAGAGAATGTACTGGTGCCTAGGTATTTCTTATTTATTATACATTTAGTGATTTCATCTAAATGATGAAACATAGTAGGACGTGTCCTACGTCCTGGCACAACAGGATTCATAGACTTTGTTTATGCAGTTATTTTAGCATAAGTGCAAGATAGTGCTTTTACTACTGTTTCCTGGATGCAGTTACTTAGTATATACACACACAAACTGGTCCTGAATTGATTCTGTGTTAAAATACAGCATGTGCTGTTGGCTCACTGTGTTGCCTGAACTGAGTCACTTAAAAGTCTCAGTTATGAGGTGGGTAAGATGGAGTTAAATCAGACTCAGTTTTGTCCTTCACTGACTTGTCATCTACACAAATCTGAAACTGAAAGTCATAATACTATACTGAAGGGCTTTATTATTATCCCTTCTTTTAGAAATAAGCATTCCCTTTATAAAGAAGGGCAGCAGTTTGTCAGAAGCTATACCGAGTGTTTCTCCAAATTCCCTATTTATTGAAAAAAAAAAAAAAATCTATTGTTTCCATGCAAGATATCTCTAATGAGATATCTCACTACTGAATCATCTTTTCAGTATTTAATAGGCACAGATGTATAATATTGCATGTGCAATTACTGTTCTTAACTACTTTCTGGTGGACATTTAAGTGCTCTAATGAAGCAGCTATACAAAGTTTGCTTAACACTGATACCACTTGGATATTCAACACACCGAAAAGTTGGCATATGGGTCAAGGGACAGGCATCATATCTGATTCATAATGAAAACCTCTGCCTGGTTCATTATCTGTGCTGATACCAGCAATATGTGCTGAATACCCAATCTTTTCACCAATAAAATACACATGTAGATATTTAAAAAGCAGATAATCCCAACTCTCCCTTTCCCTCCCTATCACGCAGTCCTTTATTCTTTTCTCTCCAAAGTAGCTTCACAAAGAATTCAGATACTTCAAAAATTCAAAAATTACACATTTCAAAACACTAGTGCAAGACCTTTTCATTAATCTCCATTGATGTCCAAAAAATTAAGCACCTTTTCTTTTTTTTTTTTTTTTTTTTACAGATTGGTATCTACTTCTTCCTATATAAAGCATAAAGGGTCTGATGTGGCCTCATGTCAAAAAGTTATTCCAAGCATTTCAATGATGTAGAAGGAGAAGTAGGGAGGGAAGAGAGAGCATTAAGTATGGAATACTGTATAAAACAGAGACCTTGGAATATCAGGAAAAGGAAACAAGATTTCCAAGGCAATCATGAGCTAAAGATTTCCAGATGCATGAATGTGAGGACCAGTATTTCAAAATTTTTGTGAAATATGGAATTATTTTCAGTATAGTAGAATAACTTACCTGAAACACGAAAAATCCTCAGGGTAAAGCAAGGACTCAGATATAGTCAGTATTTCTTATCTCAACAAATGTTAGTATTCGTTACAGTCAAGAGGTTTATAAATTCATAACATTTACTTTGTATGAAATACTATTTTTAAAGTCTCTCATGGAGCAATGTTCAAACATTCTGACCCAATTACAGTAAAAGTGTGTGTATATTTTTACCTGATCTTTTTTGACTCAGCAGTCACTACTTTGTCTCATTGCACATATAAGCAAACCAAAAAAAAAATTTTTTTTAATGTTATTTATGATTTTATTGGTCTGATATTTCTTACAGGAAATCAACCAATTTCTTATGGGAAATCAACATCACTCACTAACTGAACCACCAGGTTTTTGTGTCTCACTGAGGTGAAGGAAGAANAACCCCTCACTAACTCAACCCCCAGGTTTTTTTGTCTCACTGGGGGGAAGGAAAAAACCCGGAAAAAAAAAAAAAAAAAAAAAGAGAAAAGTGATACTGGCACATCATCTCTACAGTAATGTTTGGGTAGTCTGAAGTATATAAAGCAGAATGATCATTAGGAGATATTATCCTGCTTTTATTCACATTCCATCAGACAAATTCACATACCTCTAATCCAAATCTAGACATTGATCTATTAATTGTTATGCTCAAAGAATTACATGACATGATTAAGGATGGCAGAACCTAATTATTCGAAATTGCTGCATACCCCTCTTCACAAACACGTACAGATTTTTGTTTGTCTAACCTTTGTGTCATTTATTCTAGCATTTCCTGCCTTAGCTTGCTCTTAGATAGTGGCCAGCTCCCTGCTGGTAAGCCTCCATGCAGACCTAGCAATCCCAAATGCAGTTTGGCATTAATGAGCATCTGACCATCAACATTAACAGAGTACAAGACAATATTTAGCTGCCTATGTGACACAAAAGTTTACGCCTTCCTTTGATTTCAGGGTATATGCTGACTTCGCTACTCATAATATCTCCCGAACTAGAAAGATCAAGTGAAACAGGCCATTGAAGCTATAAACATGCCAATGTGGAACATCAGAGCTATGAAATGTGAGGTTATCAACAGAAGTCTCCTGAATAGCAACACGAGTAGAAGAGCTACTCAAGAAAAGATGAGAATATTATCATAATACTACTATAGATTGTATACCCTTTCAAAAAGCTTACAGTAGGATACCAAGAGCTATCATTTGAATGACTATAAAATAACCTAGCATTCTCAATTTATATTAACAATACGGCACATCAGGAAGTTTAGAATTACATGGAGGGAGTGAAAGCCCCTCACTATTTCACATCAGTATAAGACTGAGCAGGGGGAAGAACTATGGCTTTTATTGCTTACAGAAACTATGAAAATGCAAAGGCCTCATTATAATCACATTACAGAAGTCATTAAAATTACCTGACACAGTGCTCAGTATGTGGATGATTTGATCATTGCAGAAGCATGGTAAAAATAGTGGTAAGCAATACAAAGGAAATGGAAAATGAAAATATTAACAGAGCTAAAACCCAATGAAAGACAGTAAATCAACAAGAAAATTTAAGACCAAATTATCCAATATATGAACATACCACTCAGTTCATATATGTGGAAGTACCTACAGAATTACAAGGAAGTTAGTACATTAGTACCTGTGCCACATTCAACATGGCAACGACCGAGATCAGAAAAACTGACTGTAATTTATCCCTTTTTATGAATCTGAGATTCTTTATTTCAATATAAATCATATTTTTATGAGAAAGTTATCTGCTAAGTGCAAATTACAGATGCTGAGGGAGAAGTGATAGCACACTATCTTGCCTTGTAAATATGCTGCAAAAAAATGTTGGCTTTCATTCATTCAAAATGTGCTTATAAGCTATTTTCAATACATGGAGTCCCAAGATGTCAAAGATCAAAGACTCATTAAAATATATTAAATTATAGCTGCAGAATGAGCTATTAGAATACTTTTTTTTGCATGCACAGTGTTAGAAAATAAATAGCCTTTCTTTAATGTATCATCACTGATTCTCATTTAGCAAGCTCAGCATTTACAAAGCCAAAGAATTCTACATCATCAAGTTCTATTGTAATTCTACTAGGTCTATATTAAGGGTAGAAATACAGTCAGGGTCACCTTTTTTTTTTATTGCAATGAGCCTTTAACTTTATGACTGTGAAAATACAAGGCACTGAAAAACATTAATTCCTGGTTCCCCTCTCTCAGAAAAGGTTCTTTTCAGGCTATGCTCATGCAAGCACCACTCATTCGCCCATGTATTAATTCTGCCTCAATTAGCAAAAAAAAGATTTATTTCTTATTTACAATATTCGGATATTTTTACAGAGCCAAAGTCCTGCTGATCAACATTCATTTACCAGTAATGAAAGATCAAATGACTGCAAAGGCCATAACAGTGTTCCTAATATCCATTTAAAAATAAAACAAAATGCCATTTTTTCCTCTTGACAAAAAGATGTATTGATTTCAAAGTGCAGATTCAGTAGAATGTGCATCTCCTGATTTTTTTAGTTACACTTACCCTTAAAAATATGTTTT
The DNA here is from genome assembly GCA_013389825.1 of Crypturellus undulatus. Classification (NCBI taxonomy): domain Eukaryota; kingdom Metazoa; phylum Chordata; class Aves; order Tinamiformes; family Tinamidae; genus Crypturellus; species Crypturellus undulatus. The sequence goes on along the minus strand of VWPW01006742.1, from coordinate 158,684 downwards.
GAATCTTAGATTCCAGTAAAACTTCTGATAAAGTCAAAAACTCACAGGAAAATCGACATCAGCTTCAGCCACAAATGTGGCAGGGTCAGTGTGGGCAAAGATATGGAGACAAGGAAGAAAAAGCTCAAAAAAGGAGGCTGAGGATCCTCTAAACTCAAGTCAGATGGCTGCTGGGAAAACCAGACAGAACAGCAAGGCAAAGCCCTGGGGCAGCAAAGCACGATTAGCTGTGGAAGAAAAGTGGGACTGCTGTCAGGAGAAAATTTGAAATCGAAGATGTTGGAGAGGCAGGAACAGGTTTAGGTACCAACTTGCTGAGCAGTCTGGTACTCAGACAGCTTGGGACTTCACAGCAACATTGAGGAGAAAAATTAAGAAGCTTGCCCCTTGGGGACAAAAGTAGTGTAAGAAATAAACAGGTAGTTATCATCATTCTTTATGTCTGTGTTCAAGATATTGCTTCCATATATCTCCTCATCCAAAACAGGGTAGTTTGTTTTGTCCTCCTAGAATTCTCATCACTACACTTGAGCTTTTTACCAATGTTAATCTTTAGACCAGCTAGTCGGGTGAATTTACTGCTATTTTACAGAAATAGAAATTTAGATTAGCAGAATCAAAATATCTACTTGTTTTATACCTCCAACTCATCTTTTGAACAAAAATTGAGTATACATCAGCTATCTCTTTGAAGCAAAGACAATGTTCTCGATGTTCTATTTCAGAAGAAAGCACACTTCAGAGAAAGTTCCATACAGCACACTTCGTAGTTTCCTAAACAAAATGTTTTTACTTCTCACAGTCTTTACATTACATTTGAGTGATAGAGTGTTGGGATAGATTGGGTCACAGAGTAGTTACAGAAGATGTGGCAAGGCACAAGGTGCCACACTTGGAAAGAATGAGCATGTCAAAACAGACTCAAAAAGTAGGATTGTTTTGATTGCTTTATTGGACAGGATAAGGAAGAAAAGCAAGAGTAATAGGCAGCAATCTCATTTCAGCAGTTTTCAACCTTGCTGGCAGCAAAAATGCTCCTGATAAAGACTCACCCACAAAGAACAACCACCCATTAATTTCTCCTGGCTATTTCTCTTTCATAAGTGAAGATTTTGAGCAGAACAGTAGTCTAATTCAACATGTCTTCAAAAACATCCTAGCTTTAAGGGAATTGAAGATATACCACAAACAATTCTGCTTTGAAGTAAAAATCAAAACCACGGGCATCCCCAATCCTGCATAACTTGCATTCAGGGTAAATCTAAATTGAAAAAAGAAATTTATGAAAGATTAAGGCAGCCTTCCAGTGATTTCAACAAGCTTTAGATTAATATCTTTAAAAATGGACAATGAGAAAAAAAAAGTCCAACAAATTACTTAAAACTTGAGGAACAAGATTTTCAGTTTACAAGACAAATATGTAAGCACCTTGGCTTTGAGTTTAGGCTGAATTATTTGTCAACATGGGTGCTGATTTTATCTGAGCATCTGTACATTTTGTCACTGTACAGATTAATAGCATAATTATTGACTACCTTAATGCAAAAGTCAAGCTACTGAAAATTAAAAGTCATATATACCCATCCCATTCCAATTAGCTTTCTCAGTGAGCCCTAACATCAAGATCATGATTACAGAAGAAAAAGAAAAACTTTGGAAGTGTCATTTAAAAAGAAAAAGTTATCCATTGTACATCTGTGGTCTGAGGTAGAAGCTCAAAGAAGCTAATTCTATGTATACTGAAAGACAACAGACAATCTCTTAAATTCACTTCAGTTGAGAACAAGCTCTAAAACACTTAAGCTTATCCTCAAAGACAAAATGGTTATTAAAAGGAAAAGGTGGCCTCTTTTTTTGCAGCTAAGATGTAAGAAGCATTTCTCTAGAATTCCAGATCAAGTGTCAAGCTTAACTTTTTGAAAGATTTCTCTTTGGAATCACCTTCCCAGAAAACATTAAGCCATCAAAGCAAAATAACTACTACGGTTGATTTTTTTTTTCCAGCCTAAAATAAGCCCACGGAGAACATGCCAAAAGAATATCACTGTCTCCTCTTCTTATGCAGGTATCACTGAAAGTAGCAACAAGAGATTATCAAAACACAATTAGAAAAACAGACCAAGGTGCTTCATTCACGAGAGCAATCAAAAATATTTACATCCACTGTGACAAAAACAGTAAAGCAACCATATAGTCACAGAGCAAAATTAAGGAAAACATGAAATAAATCATCACAAGAATATATTTTGAACCCCAACATTTTTTTTTCTTGTAACCAAAAGAATGACAGGAAAGCACTCTCACCCACTTACCTCTCTGCTCCTCTTACTGCAGCTAGTGGTTCACGTACCAGATAACATTCAAATCAAAGCATTTTCTGTTCAGATTATCAGTATTGCATAGGGACTATATTTACACCACCCATATTTTCACTTATTACTGTGATATACCAGTTCTTTGAATCACGGTAACATTTATGCCTCACTGAATAAAGTCTTAACTACTAAAAAGCACCAAGGCACTACCAATATGTATATAAGCTCTATCTGGGGCATAATTATAGGGATTTATTAGGAAATTCTCACTGAAAACGATGCATTTTATTTTTATATTTATTTTTGCAGGAAGAGTCAAAAATTAAAAGTTAGTCTCTTCCCTGAGAATACAAAATATTCTCAACTCTTAAGTGAATTAGATAAGGTCTGTGGCAAGAGAGGGTTTGACAAGAGTTCACACGCTGACAGCCGTGCTGAAAAATTTGGTAGTCACAGAGGAGTCAGAAACACAGAAGGTCTTTTCCTCCCCATAACCCAAACTGACTAAATAAAAACAAAGTAAAACAAAATACCCTGAAGAACACAGCCAAGACGACAAACCTGGCAGACACCATCAATGGTTATCATCTCTTGTGACTGCCTCTTCTGCAACCATGTATCCTCCTTATACACGTACTCACCGCATAATAAAGTGACAAATGTTATTGAGTGGTTTAAAAGGAAAGATTTATCACTAAATTTTTATGTTGGTATTATGAATAACTACTTTATACTCTGTACAGCTATGTATATAGTCATTTGTAGGGAACAAATGCTTTTCAGTATTGGTAGCTGTCTCTATATGTGACTAGAACACCTTAATACTTAGAACTAGCAATGAGATAAATTCAAGGAAATGTTTGAAAGCACGCCAGATATCTGATATAGTCATTAGGGTGGCTTAGTTCTTTCATTCTTTGAGTTCAAAGTAAAAAACTTCCTAATTTTCTTTTCTCAGAATGAAAAAAATGACAGTACTGGTTTGTTCACAGCATGTCAGGCACATCTAATGATTTGGTAAATAAAAAATGTTATTCAATCTAAATTTTGCATTATATTTTGATATTTAATCATGACTAGGGAAAGTTCTAAACACTGAAATGAATACATTATTACAAATGAAAATGAGTTGGTTTACTAAGAAAATGAAAATTAAAATCATATGTCAACATTTGTGACCATTTAAATGAAATATTGTTAGTATTTGGCAATAAAATATTATCCAAACAATTAAATTATAAAGGAGAGATTTAACAGCAATATCTGCTGTCCTTATGCAATGATATTTAATTAGGGACTATAATTAATAGATATATTTTGACAATCACCAATTCAGGCTGACTGAAATACTACAAACAGCAGGTGTAATAGAAGACAAAAGAAGGGAACGTGAACACTTACCCACACCATTTACACACTGCAGAGATGTTGCATTCAAACATGCACATAGAGGTTCAGATTTAGACACAATATATGCCCAATGAGATGTCCACATACTATTACACAGTAACCATTTAAATAATAAGAGTATGAATATAGCTCCATGGAGGAGCAGAAATATCACTAGGTCAGGGGATCTGTCCCTCGAGTGACCAGAGCTGTGCCCTGGTGTTAGCATTTCACTTTTGAGCAACTGAACACTTAATTAAAAGCTACGAAATAGAGTAAGAAATAAATAATTTAAATAAGGCAGGAAATCGGTACTCTTGTCAGTGAGGGGAAAACCAAGACAAGTATATTTATCTTTAACCTTCCCCTTTTCTTGGTCTTGTATGTCAAAGCAGCAGTACACACAGGCCTCAAAAAGCAATTCAACAGTTTCCATTTCCAAGTGTGCACCTCCACTGCATTCAGGAAAATATCTATTGTGTGCACCCAGAAAGTCACATACACGTACACACACACACACACACACACACACCCCAATACTGCTTCCATACTACACATTTGGGAGTTTACCATTGCAGTGCTACCAATTAATTACCCAGAGCATTTATTTAATTAAAGGCAGCAAAGTATCTTTCCTTAATACAAGTAAATTGATTCATTTAAAACTCAAGGAAGGCCTTTCCCGAGTAAAGCTATCAAAGAGCATGTGCAATGGAAGCCTCAAAGGAAGTGTTCAAAATATCGTCTTTTGTACGAACCTTTGATCTGGAGTCACTGCATTGTGCTCGACTTTATTTTGCTCGTCTGACAAGGTGGTGGCCCAAGAACTGCTTTATGCCGGTCGCTGAACCCCTGCACTTGAAATGTTACTCAGCAGAGTTGTTAGTCATCAGTTAAGGCATCAGTTAAGTATCCTGCCTGGCAGCTGCTTCTTTCCTAGCTCTAGAAGCCTTTACCAGAGTTTTCCAGCATACTTAAAGGAGAATTCATTGTTTCTTTGACTCTCAGTTTTGAACAGTTCCTAGATGGATAGCTAAAGCCTCTAGAGAGCATTATGCTTCCTGCAGGGCCTTGCATCCTTACCTGACAAGCTCCAGAGTGTTTCCTCCTTAAAGTTCTCTTCCCAGAAAACAAGGAGCACAAGCAGGATGGCAGAGAAACAGGAGGAGGCAGAGACCCAGAGATTTCTAAGACAAATTAAATACACAGTAAGAGTAAATAGGAAGTTTTACTTCGACAGTTGATAAATACAGCTAGGTCTCCATTTTAAACATAACCAGAGCAGTATAAAAAGGGAATAAAAATCAAAGGTGTTTAGATTGAAACTTTTAAATATTTGAGCACTTTAAAGGCCACAGAAAAGTGACTGCTGTCCCTGAAATCAGTAGGAGGACATTTCAAAATATTCCAGAAGGCCCTTAGCTATGTTCTGTTATCTGGCCCTTTGAAACTTCTGAACATTTTATCAGAGCTGAATTAACCTCAAGGTATATGGCTTCAATGACTTACATTTACCATTTGTAGGTGCCTTTTATTTACAAGGATAACTAAGCAATTTAAATAAATATGACAGTGTGCAGAGATACATCACTCGCTATGAGAACACATGCACCCAAGGGGGAACGCAGAAAGCGTTAAAGAGTGAGTACTGTTATACCAGTATTAAAACTGCGAGGTCACATAGCTTTAACACAGGCAAAAACGAATTCTCAAAGGCATCACTATGCTACCAACTAGTCATTAAGGTTGACAATAGAAAATAAAAGAAATAAAATAAATTATTTCTAAAGGTATCACTGATTTTTCAGCAAAAAAGAGCTCGTTTGAAGACATGCCTAAGTCTCGCAAGTCCTTCAGTTGAAACAATCATTCGTGCTATTTTTCTTACACCATCTTCATTATATACCTCTTTCTTTCCTGTTTTGAAAGAAAAGAATTTATTGACTTAAGGAATAGTCTGTGGCTTTTTTCTTGCGCTTGACCCTTTCTTCATGTTTATCTCCTGCCATCACATCTAATGAATTCCCTTGGACAAAACAAGAATTCAGTCCTTCTGTTAAGTATTCCTAGATTTCCAATAAATCCATAAATATGTCTGTTCCCTTTTACACTGAGTTTTGCTCCTTATGATTGCCCCTTGTTTGCTGCCAGACCCTTTCTCAACTTGAGGCTGCTGTAGTTTCTTTCACGGTTCCTTATTGCCTAGGGCCACAGCTCATCACAGTATGATCAGGCTCCCCCTTTTATGATTTCCTTAGGAAAAAAAGACTTACAAACAACGGCAGAACTCAGGCTGGCAGTGAAGATGAAAAGGGAAGGGGAGAGCTGGAAGCTAGATCAGGCTTGCTCCAGCAAGTCAGTATCAGCAACACAACAAACCTGCAGAACTATACAAAAAGTTTTGCTGGTACTTATTTTGGAATTCCTTGAGTTCTGTGAATTCCAATTTCTAGCTCCTTAATCTACACCTTTACATTTACATTTGTTAAAGCACCCTAACACCAGAGTTAGTTGTCAAACGCATTTTGGAGATTTTGGATCAAGCCAGTGTTTTTTGTTTCTAAGTTATAATTGTATCCTACTTCCGATTTTTTAAAAGCTATTTCAAGACATGCATAAAAGCACAAACACTTGAATAAGCTCTTTTAAAGAATGCAGATTCATAAATTCTTGTAATTTNTTTCCCCCCCCCCCCCCCCCCCCCCCCAGGTAAAATGTGACCTAAAGCAGATAACTGCTGTAGTTCTCAAGACTTCCATATGAGGCTTGAATGTCATCCTTTGTTGATGGTTTTCATGCACATTTCATATTACTTTTTTTTTTCAATCATATAAGCTTTATTTTGGATTGAATTATAAAAGTATTATTTATTTTGCAATGTGTTTTCTTCAGTCTGCTGTACCAGCCCACCACTGTAAAATGCATAATCTACAATAAATGGAGCTATAGAACATTAAAATAATGGCCCAAAATATAGATTTTATTTTGTACCTACAACACCATACCTACAGTAACAAACTACACAGGCATGTACCACATAACAGCTACAAAGGAATGCCACAGGTAGCCAAGTTTTCTACATGAGGTAGAGATAGTTCTTTTGAGTCATGTCTGGTACTACCATATTCCTTCTATTCCTTGGGGATAATTTAGATTCTGTAAGGGGGTAAGGTCAACTGTTATTTTTTCTGAATCTACTTGCCTTTTGCCAGGAAGAAAAGACATGGATTTTGTTTGTCTTTCTGTAGTAGTTTTTGAAAACTGATACTGTCTTAAAAAAAGAGCTACAGAAGCATAAGTCCCACTGTTATCCCTAGAGAGCTACTCATTTGACGGAGCTGCTCATTCTTAAGGCTTTGTTGTTGTTGCTGTTGAATTCTCCTGCTGATCTTGAATTGTTACGAGTCTGGTCTTAATGCACATTTTTAAGAGTTGGGTCTCAACTGAAGATCATCTTTTATGCAACATCTTTGAAGCTTCGAATCTTTCTTGTCTATTCTGAAGGTGCCGAAATCTTCCTTGGTGTCACTGCATAACTCTCCTCAGCAGCTCCTGCAACTACTTCAGTTTCAGCTGAAATACTACAAATGGCAACGTTTTGCCCTTGAATGAGCCTGTGATGAATATCACATATTGCAGATAAGTACTCCCCGAGTGGAAGTTGCATACTTTAGATTAAAGCTGAAGAGGATGCTACAGGAGATTACCTGCTTCTTTTAACATTTTTATGACACTGCCAAATCTAGCATTTAGACTCCAATTCAGTGCTGTGATTAAAGGAGAGTCAGGGCCTAGAAACTTAGCTATATTTTGTATTCTTTCTGGTCTCTTCAGCCTCAAGTATAGGCAGTGTGACTGTGTGCAAGCACTGACCACAGACACTACAAAGAGATGCTGCTACCATTTCCCTATTTGTCTGACAGTGCTCTGGTAACCACCACATTCACTATGAATTGGTTCTGACCACATGCACAGCCACCAGAAAATCTACTATTCCAACCACTTTTACATGCGAAAAAAATTATTTTATTTCTACTCTTTCCTCTCCTTATCTTACTTTTTTTTTTTTTTTAATAGAAGCAACATAGTAGGTTTTTTCCCCTTGGTATTTGAGGAAGATGAAAGACTTTCCCAAACTATCATCACTCTCCTTTCATATATACAATTACCACCTCAACAGTTGGCATTTTCTTTCCTTTTATTTCCCCCCCACAAGCCACTCCACTCCTTATAAAATCATCTCTGCTCCCCACAGAAATATTTAACACTCAAATATTTGCCAGAGCTCACTGAAGGCATCAGAATGTGCCTTACTAAGACCCTATTCCCATTACTCATTCTGCTTGTAAGAACAGAGCATGAAGCAGCAAAACCTACCAAATGGCCTTCACTACCAAGTCCTTTTTGCTGTTTAAAGCAAAAACCTTAGAGTTATCCAGAAGCAGTACAATTCTCCCAGTTCTTTTCTATAATTTCAGATTTTAGAAAGTGAAAGTCTCTGGTTGAAGATTAATTTTGACATGCTTCCTAAAATTCAGTACTATCTCACTGATTTTGAATGGACTTTTCAGAGAAGGTATTTTCCAACTGGGTAAGCAAATCAGCTCCACTGGAGTATTACTTTGACTGAGGAATATTTCCAGCAGGTCAAATATGGGACCAAAAGAAATTAAAAATCAAAACCTGCAGAAGAAAGAATTGTGATGCCAGCTAGAATCTCTTAGAAAGAGACTCTGAAAGGAGTTTACTAATTTAGTCTTTAAAATTGTTCTGCACAAAGACTATGCTTTTGTGTAACAGCTGCTTATGTACAGAAAACAAGGATTATGGGCTGTGTGCACTGATCAACAAAAAATCAGTCTTCCTCTTGCACGCACCAAACTGCAAACTCAAAGCACCAGTGACCTGAACACTACTTTAAACAGAGATTTCAGAAACTACAAGCTTCAGCATTTCTTAAGGGGATAAACACTGAAAAATACACTGGGAGAAATTACAACCTCCAGGAGAAGATAGAGCAAGGATTCCCTCTAATGGAGAAACTGTAGATTTTCCTTAAACTCCTGTTTCAGCTTCAAATACAAGTCAACATGACAATGTGGCAAACTGGAGCTCCTATTAACTAACTATTCTTACCTAGTATTGTTAAGGGATGCTTAGGAGTTATTAAATTCAAATGGAAGTGACCACAGAATAAGTAACATGCAAAATGAAAAGCAGAATGAAATATCTTTTTCTAAATGAAAAAAAGGAAAATTAAGAAATAAGGTGGGTAAGTGAAAGATTGACTGTGGTGAAACCTGAGGGCCTATTCTCCTGGCCTCTTATTCCTTGTTGGTTTCAAAGCAAAGGTCTTAACTACAAAAACTTTCTTGGAAACTGCTGTACTTACTTATAGAGTAATTCTCACAGAGACATGGTTTAATGGGCATGGTGTCAAAGGGTTTACGGTTGAACTCAATCTTGAAGGTCTTCCCCAACTATAATGATTGTATGATTATTGGTATCAAGTTATCCTATGTCACCAGCTCTGAAGAGAGTGTTAGAAGAATTGCACCTATCAGGGTTAAAATTATGATCAGGATAAAAACAGTTCTATAAACTTACTTCCTTAAACAAGAATACCAGTTCTGAGCGCTGTTCATATCAGTATTTCACCTAGTTCTGTTGCATTCAGTTTAACAATTCCAGAAGTCATGTTGATCAGCATGAGAAACAAATACCCAAGAAAACAAGTCAATGCACCCTAGCAGATTTTATCTCCAGTAGATTTTGTTCTTTTTACTTTAAATCTTTCTGGAGTGCTTCCGCAGTATACAACATACACATGCTGTAAGGACCAGGATCAGTTAAGACAACATTTTAAAGTTTCAGCAACTTTAAAAGGATATTTTAAATATTTAAAGGTAACATTTAAAAGCAAGTTTAGTGTGAGAAAAAATAGGTTTCAATTAAAAGGGTTAAAGGTATCGTCTATAACATACTCAAAGCTTATGTTGCATAGAACAACGTACTTATCATATACATATTTTATTCTTTTTGTNCCAGGATCAGTTAAGACAACATTTTAAAGTTTCAGCAACTTTAAAAGGATATTTTAAATATTTAAACAATATGCTTATGTTGCATAGAACAATGTACTTATATATATTTTAATCTTTTTGTTTCAGCTTTATTTTTATATACAGAGAAATAATCAAAAGGATTTAGAAATTGTTTCACTACCCATCTTCTTGCAGCCAAGGAAGATTTCAGACAAAGACATTGCATAACAGAGGCACATACGTAAATAACCTACATTATGAAGAAATGTAAAGCTATTAATAGTTCCTCACATCACAGCTGCAGATCCTGAATCAACACTCTCATCCTAAAGAGAGCTACACAGTAAGATGTGAATCCCAAAGGATTATAGACCCTTGAAATAGCTTAACGTCTAATATAAGGCAAAATCCAATCTCCAGTGGCAAAAAGAAAAAACACCACCACCACCCAAAACACCCCTTATTACTTCAGTCAGTAAAAGATCCACTGGTTTGGGAAGAAATTACATTTAGCAATCATAGCTACCTTTTTCTGTAAAACAAAATACATATATTATTTGTTTAATATTAAAAACAGCTACTTAGATGTTCTTTCTTAGTAAGGAAGAAAAAAAAAAAAAGAAAAGAAACTTGATTCCCTTGAGAAAAGAAGGATAATGGGAAGTCAACCAACATATGGCAGAAAGAGATCCTCGTTGCTTCTCATCTTCAAAAGCAAGCAAATGCAATAAAAACACTAGTTTACTGACTTAATCAATAGAACTAATAACTATTTACCCTGCAAATAAACAAATTTACTCCCTAAGATTTCATGATTTGACTAAAACTTTTGTCAAGCTAAGCCTACTTTCTGTTTTAAAATAAAATAGAAATACAAACAAAATTTTCCAAGTATAGCTTTCAGAAACAGTACAAAACTCAAATAACATTTGTCATCAGGTACACAGAAACATGTAAAAATATATCCAGGGAAGTGACAATTTTATGAGATAATCTCACTTTAAAACTTTTTATCTGAGCACACCTATAATCTGGGGCAGGTTTACATTTGGATTCTGGTTCAGATTCAAGGCTTTGGCACATTTCTGGTTGTATTGTCTTCATGAATTTTTCTGCAAAAAATCCTCCTCATCCTCTCCTTCCCTCAAAATATGTCTCTAAGAAACTGTGTCAATTGGGGAACCTATAAAATTGCCAAGAATCTGATCCATGGAACTTCTCAACAGCAGGACAGGTGGAGAAAGATGAGGGTTGTGAAAATAAACCATCTTTGTCAGCTTTCAACTCTTGCATGGGTACAGGATCATGCAGATTCCTAGAACACTGACAAAACATACCTGAAGTTTAAAGAAATTTATCTGAAAAGATGAAAGACAAACAGCTAAAATTACACAGGAATTAGAGCAATTATTACACTATATTGTTTTGCTTTAACCTCAAAAAATATTCCTGTGAAATGCGATGGTTCACAAAAGTGGTAGAGAGAAAAAAAAAAATCATAATTCTCACTTATATTCTTGTTAAGTCTTGTTTTGCAGGGTTTTTTTTTTTTTTTTTTTTTTTTAAGTTGAAAGATTGGAATATTGGAAAGTTGTGGTTCTCTGTAAACATGAATTCATCATCCAGAATAATAATTTATAATTATAATACAATTGCATGATTTAAGGCCAAAGTTATTCATTTTTATGCAACTCTGCCCTAGAAAAAAATGAATTTACCTGATGCTGACTCATTTAAATTAAGGCAGAACGAAGTCTCAAAACCTAAGGGAAAATCCTCTGGTAATGGTGGTGCCATGTACTTTTTTCTAAATCTAAACTAATTCAATAATTTTGCATTTCTAAAGTTTCTTTGCATGTGTCAGGCTCAGAGAAGCTTGTAATTTCACTAAGGGAGCAGGATTTTGTAAGAAAACTGATTAGAAAATGCTCCAAATCTTGCACATTTTTATAGAAGCCTTTTGGAGTTGTAAATAAAGCATTTAAACAAAAAGAACCTTAAAGATATCCATATAATTCATGATAACTTTGATATATCTCCATTAGTCACCATAAGTAGTTTTTCCCTTAAGTATTTTCAGTAAAGCAGGGAAAAAAAATATAGAAAGTCAACATTCAGAAATTAAACTAAAAATTCCTACTGCTGTTGGAAAGTCCACCATTTCTACATTTCTCTGCCACCTACCAACAAGTGTGTCTGAAACCTATAATGGAAGTTCCAACCTGAATGTGCTTCCAGCATACTCACATTGGCACTGTTAGCTGTAGCAAAGGCACACGGCAGCATGGGCCAGCAAAGGAAACTGTGACTATGGGAATGTACGATAGCAAAAGGGATGCAACACACACCCCTGACAGCTGCAGCACAGGTATATGGTCAGTTACAAAGGGTATTCTTGCCTAAACATCGCAGCATGGTGATTTAGCTACAACAAGCACCCCCAAAATGCCCAGTGCTCCCAACTCTCAAGGGTCTCCCAGACCTCCCTACAGATGCTCAGAGTCCATACTCACATTGTTGCAACGCAGAGGGCACAGGCATCTCATTCTGTCTCCTCTGCGGTCCCTCACAGTTATTAGTTCCACCTTCCCCTTCTGAAACAAATACATCCCCACAGGAAATCCTTTCACAGGAGCCTGTTGCCCAGTTGGCAGGTTTCTGCTGCAGTGCCCTGTGCCAGGTCTAGCTGGACTCAGTTCTAAGCAGATGCAGCCAGTTCTGATGGGAGTCAGTCAAACCTACATAGACCCAGCCATTTCTAGCCAGACTTAACACTCCAGACAGCTATAGATACCCCCAGTCCACATACAACATGGCAACTATAAAGGATAAGGGGGTAAAAAGAGTGAAAACAACTCNAAACAAATACATCCCCACAGGAAATCCTGAGGGGGTAAAAAGAGTGAAAATAACTACCCTTCCTCCTCTTTTAACAAGAGGAAGGTGCAACTAATAACCAATAAGTGAGGGACCGCAGACAGGTGGATAAGTGAGGGACTGCAGAGAGGTGGCAAGAGGAGACACCTGTGTTCTCCTCTAGCCTATAGTGCCTTGACAAAATTAAGTCTGGGGAAAAGGGAATAAAGATGATTCCCAAAGTGCTCCATTAATTTTTTATGCCTTTTTATTTTTTTCTCCTCAGGATCCAAATCACCCACAAGTTGCATCTTTACTGTATCTTCATTCAACTAGTTGAAACTTTATGTTAGTTGGCAATAATCAACTAAAATCCTCCCCGTGAAGACTTTTGCCCATGATATGGACCTAAGCGCGTTGCGGGGGCACCCTAGCTCTGCTGAGAAGAGGCAGGACGTCAGCAGTGCCGAGCGAGGCTGTGCCCTTGGCTGGCTCTCCGCTGCCCGCGCAGACTCCCGGCCAGCGTAGCTGCCTCGCCTGCTGTTTTGCCGTGTGCCGCCTGCAGAGCTCCGTCTGCGTGCGCCGCTGCGGGCTTCCCTCCCGGCTCGCCTGGGCTGCAGGGTCCCGCACGATGCTTGGCCTGAGGAACAGCTTCGCAGGTTCTAAAGTGTCTGAGCTAACTAGTACCTGGCACTTCACGTGCCACCAGTGCCTTTCCTTGTGCTCTGAAGAATGATATTAATATTTCAATATCAGCAACTGGTCCATTAGCTGATTGACAAGTTATTTATTATTGACTTGTTTTGCATAGTCTACATCTTTATTCAAACTACAACAAATTTCATGTGCAGTCCAAAAACCGTTTCACTGTATTTTGAAGTAGGCAAAATATAGAGCTAACAAAAATCTTAAAGAAAAGTATATGCTGTAATAATCATCTTGGTATAAAGGCAGGATTGATCTGTTTCATCTGGGGATGCAAGTAAGTTTACAACTTAAATTGCAATAGTGATATATCTGCTGGTTGAAGTGATGCTGTGAAAATAATAATCTCCCTCTACCACCTCCCACTTCTGAGAATATCTGTCACATGTTACAGTGCAGTAAAAACACCTCAAGGTGTGGAAATGACAGAATTTAAATGCAAGGCCAGGGAGGCAAATTTGGGTGTTCCTGTGCTGTGATTAGATTTAATGTTGGAACTCAGAATTTTCTGCAGGGTGCTCCAACGTGTTTTCTGCTTGTACGTGTTAGGTTATTGCACCAGTTTTACTCCACAGTGAAATGACTTAAAATGTTTCTGTGTCTCTCCAGTAAAATGTTCTTTTCACTGAGCACCTGAAGTGTGTCCCTTTCCTGAGGGAGTATAAAATACAGACCAAATTCGATCTCAGCTGGATCTAGGCATCAGGCAGTCTAGCATTCATAAGCAGTAAGTAAAAAGAGTAGGCTTATTGTCAGTCTTCTTTCTAAATATTTGAGAAAAGATATCATTGCATCTTTTGTCAAACATTTCTTCCTTCACTTTTGCCACCACTCAAACTTTAAATACATTTTAAAAACAAACAAAATCAACAACAACAAACAGAATCTTAAATGAGAAAATCTCTCCGGAAGAAGTGACATTTTGTTCCTGCTTTGTAAACAAGTATTTTGAGTCTTTCAGCAATCTGTGTAACAGTCAGTAGAGGGAGTCATGTATTCAAGGCAACCAAATTAGGTTGCATTCCTTTACTTTTAACCTTGATGTTTGAGGTGTAATTGATTGAAAGGTCAAGGCCAACAAAAAGGATATCAAGCAGAATGTTTTCTCCTCCTTTTTTTCCAGGGGGACGGAGAACTAAGATCTTTTGCCATCTAATTGTCAGTAATGTTTTCTTCCAAAAAGAAGAAAAATGTTAATCCACTCTTATCTTTCCACATCTCAGCGTTGGTTTGCAAAGGCCTTGAATGTTTTCAACAAGAGGTAGTAAAGATTTGGCTGCAGAAGACAGGATTTTTTTTAGGACATGAAACAGCAAGTCTTGCAAATAATGGCTATTTCCCCCCAACTCTTTGCACTGTTGCCTCTATCTATGTACTGTTGCCATTAGTATTGAGAGAGTCATTGTTCATTGTAAGAAAATATAAAAGAACATCATTATAAGTTCAGATTTCTACAGTGGCTTTCTGGAGGGGTTTTGATCAATGCAGTAGGGACTGCCTGAAAAGAGAAACATTTTCCAGGAGAATGTATTACACAGAAAGCGAATGCCCTGACACTGAAAGAAATGGGGAAAAAAAAAAAGCCTACCTACCAGTAGGCTAGACAAAGGGCACAGGTCGAGGCCTTTTCTTTGAAAACCCTGATTAATGTGAGGTCCTGTTACCTACTATAATCATCGTTTTGTTCAGAGTGAAAGGTTTCCTACATTCCTAATTTGTCTTAGGGATACTAAAAGAGAAAAAACCTGTCTACCTCGATCTAAGGGTGAGACAGTTTCATTTTGCGTTCAGTTCAAAGTGATTGATACAAAGGATGCAGGTTGTTGTACAAATGCTAACTGAGTGATTTCCTGGAAAGGCAGCCCCCGAGGCCCATATCACTCAACTATTTGTCTTGATAAGAAGGGGCATTTAGATTGTTTCTTAAATAAAATGTTACTGTGGCAAAATTAACAAGACCTATTAAAATTTAGCAGAGAAAGGTTTGTGTTTATATGCACATGTGTACTCTCAAGGAAAAATGAGATGTTTGCATAAATTAAATCTCTGTACTTCATTTTTCACCACAAAATAAAAAACAGGCTGGGAATTCCTGCTTTTCAAAGACTGGTAATCAATGGATAAAGAGGTCAGTCCTGATCTTGTTTATAAAGAAGCTTGTAATGTGTCCAGTTGATTAAAATGGGACTTTTACAGGACTTTCTCATTTCTCTCCAATGATGTCCAAGGGAACACAGGACAACTAGGCTTCTAAGACTCAGTTAAGGGCTAAGTTAATGATGTGGAATAAATAGAAGCCAGAAGTGTCAAGATACCAAAAGTAAATTCCAAAAAAATCTTCTACTAACTACTAACTAATTCTAGACAGAGTAGAGCAGAGGCTGTCCATTGCGCCAGCAAAAAAGGAACAGTTCAACTACTTTTAATACAGGCTCTGGGAGTGTGATCTATCTACAGAAGGAAGTTTTGGAGCCACTCTCACTAATGAGTTTCCCTATAATAGACATTCTGTCCTTAATTTGTGCCAATAGGCATGACAATGCATGCCATACAACCTTGTAGTTGGTGAGGATTCTGTCCAAAAAACAGGAGCACCCCTCTTCCTATTCTGTCAGAATAATTTATTAGACAGCTAAATGTGGAGACCCAGAGAAGGGGTAGAGTAATTGGGTTCAATGCTTTCATGAATCATGGCAATTATTCATAAAGCATGAACAATGTCTGCCACCTGTTTTAAGCATGGAACAAAGACACTAATTTTCTAAAAATATTTTTAGTTTAAAATAACAGCACAGAAAGAGTCCAGAAGAACTGCTGTACTGGATAGAGTTCACAGAGTATGGGACTGTCCATTCCTGTGTCTGGTTTTACTAGGATTTAAGGTTAAAATCCTTCACAGATCCATGTCAGGTGATAGTGAAAGAAAAGAGCAGGAAACTCATTTACCATCTGCATACCTATCCAAGCAAAAGCCATGAACACCATTATTGATTGGAAAGGGATGTAACATTTTGACTGAACTGGAAGAGGAGACAAAATGCAATAGAATTAGAAACCTGAAACACGGTCGAGCATAGAACTGTCCTTGTCTTGTATTGTCAGCCTCATGACTGTGCCCTCCTTGTCTCTTGCAACCTTTCTATGCTTGTAATAGGGAGTAGTATTGATTGCACAAGCTTTGTATTTTATAGTAATGATAAATATCGTAATTCCAGGAGGCTGGACCATCTGTATCCAAATGCAAACTGTATCCCAAGATAGTCCCTGTGCTAGATACTTCTTAAGGTATTGACTAAGCAAAGATTGCTGTTTATTAATCTGATAGGCAAAATATTGATGGTGTTTTAAACATTTTTTCTCTCTTAGCCTTTTAATCTAAGCTGTAAAGTATACAGGAATTTGAACAGCTATTCTTTAGTATGAAATGAACTTTTAGGTCAAACGTGTTTTCAAAAGTGCTTTGCATCACGTCATACATCTAGGTACTAAGCCATCACGTGATACTTCAGAAATTTTGCAAAAAAATAATGTCAGCACACACATATAATAAAGACTAACATTTTCCATTTAAACTCTTGATTTTGGTCAGATACAGTTTTGCCAGATTTAAAACATTTGAGCAAATGTCATATATGTCTTCCTCACAATGAGTATTTCTGTAAAGCTTTAGCTAAATAATTATAGTTATACAACAGGAAGATGAAACATGAAAATTTATCAATGTTCTCTCTCTCTCTGTATATATGTATTTTTATATATGTATATATAATCTTAGAAGCATATAAATATCACACACATATGCTGTTTTGTTCAGCTGTTCCACTGTATTTAAGTTTTGAAACAAGAAGTTTTTAATTTCTCTGGAAGATCCCTCACATCAAATGTCTTTAGTCGTTTCCATGGAAAATCAAACAAAGTTTTCCTACTTACAACACAAGGGAAATCATTTTGTTGATCCATAAGACGTGCTTCATTCAGTCACTACAGTTTGGAGCATATAGCACAAGATGGAACCAAGAAGCCAGCCAAGTACAGGGAAGTGGCACTGAATCAACTCAGTATCCATTCTTCCTATCAATGACATGGGAGACAAGTGAAAAATGAGGTGAAACAGAGATGTCTTCTCTGTACAGAACAGAGTAGGGGTCCTCATAAGGGTTATCTCACACAGAGCAAGCATGTGTTTTCTTTTTTTTTTCCTTGCATTTAATATTTGTGACTTCACAAGATTATTGCAACTCAGTTACTCTTTTTAGATTTAATAAGAGGATTATAACAGGACTACAGTATTTTCGATCAAGACCTTATGTGCAAGCTGTTGTGTGGCACAACACACACTGACAGGCAATAGCAAACATGGGTCCTTGTTCCAAACATTCTTTTGAATTGTATCCTTCTTTGTCAATTCTGAATTTGTTCATAAGCTGTTTTGATCACATAAACTCCATTCTAACAAGATAACAACATTCTAATGGCTAACTTATTTTTAAGTAGATTGATTTAATTCACTGATTTATATTAATATATAGTGTACTTTATATTCTGTACTCCCACAGAAATCCCCAGGACTTACTAGGTCTGTTGAATCCTTGACTAGCCCTGATATAAGCCATTTCCTCAAGATGTGTAGACAGCTCCTGACTTTTTAGGGGAAGACACCATTCAACAAGGTTAGATCTGGTCACAAAAATGTGACTACAGCTATCTGCAAGCCTAAATACCATGTTTCCCTCCTTTCATTTTCACTGAAGCTTTGAAGTAAATACTAAAGGAGACAGAATTGAGCAAATTACCTGAGGACTGAAATATTTTTGACATAAGTCTCAAATGCAGTGCAAGTCTTTTATATTTCTTCTTCCTTGTTCTGGTTTTGTTTCATCTCAAAGTGTGCAGGACGGTGGTGATGATGGAAAGATTGGACAGCTGGCCCTAGTTCCCTGTGCTGGGTACAGACAGCAACATTGTGAGATGCCCTCGTGCAAGAGGCTCCGAGCCTGCGCAGCAGAAACATTTAACTACTTTCTTGCTGAAGGAACCGCGCAACAGGAAGGATTCCGTTTCACCTCCACTACTTCAGCAGGTCCTGTGTGCTAAAAGATTTCCTCTCTAGGTGGAAAGGCTGTAATTTCAAACCCATTTGCAACTAACCTGCTGGATTTGCTATGCCAGCATGAAAAAATCTCAAGGATCTTTACTGCCAACAGCCCCAGTAAGAAGCTCCTGAGCAATCTCTACTTTGACCCATTCACCAAACATGATAGGAAAGCATATTAATTCTTTGAGGATTGTTAAATATAGGTAAATAAATACAGTCAAATAAATAAATATAGCCTAATATAGTATACGGTAGTCTAGATTAAATATAGTCTAGGATAATGTATTAAGAAATCTGACACAGAAGCCAAAACAATTGCTTCTTTTATCTTCTTATCCAATGTATTCTTTTAAAAGACATTGTTCTTAAAACTATTTCTGCATCATTCCACGCAAAAGACAACTCCTTGTGTTAATTTACTTTCATAGACCATTTTGCTTTGTAAAGTTTCATTACAGTTAAGGTGCATTTAGTAATCAAATGCAGTTCAACATATGTTATGTAACCAGTTCTCAGATGTTCACCAGAATTATTAATTATTAGTAGTAGCTAGTATTTAGCTCACCTTATTGCAGGAAGCCTTATTGGTCTTATAGGTCTCATTTTCTGTGGGAAAATGCCATCACTGAGTTCACTGTGATGTGTCATCACCTCCCATTTCCAGTTGCAGTGAGGGAGAAGAACAAGAAGAGAGAAGAGCTGTGCCCGCTAATCTGGATGTCTTGACAAGTGTGTAGTTTATGATCAACCCAGATTCTTGCTTTTAGCAACATCTAGTCAGTGCACAAGGAAATAAAAAGTCCCAAAGTGCCACTTATCCTCACAATTCATAACACATGGTTAAGTGTTCCATCACAATGTGAACAGACACAACAAAGACCAGCCTCGTACATTTTCTGCCATAATACCTTTAAATTGCCAAAATGCCTGGGGAAAGACAACTGGTGTGAGAAGACGATTTAGATTTTCTGTAGCAGGTAACTGTAAGCAGATTCTGGTTTCCTCTGTGCAGCCTAGAGCAAAAGGCAGGTAAGAAGAGGATCTAGCCAGACTTTCCCTTGCACAAGCAAGGTGGGGAAAACACACGAGTTAGAGGCGTACAGGCAGAAGGGTCACGTACCCGAAACTTTCTACATTTTTTTTATAAAACAGTAATCTCCTCCTTCAAATCCTGGTGTTTTAGAGTTTTTTATAACCTCTGTGAAATGTAGAGGGGTAAATGTGTCCCTTTTATAATGTCTGTGTGTGTGTGTGTGTGTGCGCGCGCACATGTGCACGTGCATGTATGCGCATATGTATGTATATATATATAAAAGAGCTGCAGGGTTTCGGATGTTTATTGGTGCTCTCTGCCCCCAGACTCCCCAAAACAGCAGTGATGCCTATTAGGGCAGTGTACACATTTAGACTGAATGCTTCACAGAAGAACCAAAAGTTTCACAAGTGGAAATCAAACATTGGTGGGTGACAGACATATTAAGTTTACTTTGAAAGAAAACTGGAAAACTTAATGGGGTCTTGCAGTCATGCTTTTCTTTTTTTTTGGGGGGCGCAGTTTTTTTGTCAAGCAACTACAGAAGAGAGACCCTATATATACATACACCCCCAGTGCAGTTTCCTTTCCACATTCAAGCACTACTGGGTAACAACTCTCAACAATACATTGACTACAGCTTATTAGGATTCAGATAGAAATATTAGTAAGTCATTGTGCCATCTTTTTCATCCGCCTCCCTCTTTTAACCTTTCTTCTGAAGCCAAAAGGACAGTTGCATTGCACTCACCTTCATAATTTGATAACAAAGATCTAGAGTGTTTGAGTGGAACCTGTAAGCCAGCACTGACAGACAGAAACTTAAAAGGAAACAGAATAAAAATCATTACTAGCTCACGGAGGCCTCTTCCACAGTTGGCATCTGAGCACCAGGCTCGTGTACTTTGATGCAACCAGCATTCTTTCATGTCTGCACAATGCCACCACCTGGCATGGCAGCATTCTGAGATTTAGATCAGCTCTTTTCTCAAGTGGATTATTAATCTTACTTCAAAAAAAAGGTATGTTGGTTTTTCTGGAGTCTGTGTGGACAATGGAACACTAATATGCTTCCTACAGAAAGTTACTGGTATTTTGTCAACACAGTGTAGGAGCAATGTATTCTTATGTTTTTTGAATTACCATGACATCTAGGAGCTCCTGGATACCTTTACACCACCAGCAGTACACATACAGGAGATCAGACCCTGCTCTAACAAATTACTGTCTCTAAAGGAGACTAGGGAAAATCGCTGACAGTAGATGGATAAGATACTTAACACTATCCCATATTAGAGGACTTCATTGTCCTGGGGAGAGAGGAGCAATGCATCATTTGAAGAATTAGACTGGGGTAGATATCAAGGCAGAGGAGGTTACACATCCACCCGGAAGCGCTTTTACAGGATGTAAGGCAAATAAATAACTTAAGCACAGATAATTCTCCCTTTCCTTCTCCTCCCTAAAGAGTTCCGTGCTTCACTGCAAATACAAACACACCTACCAAAGGTGCAGGAACCCCTTGTAAAGACTCGTGGCCTTGCAACATCTCTTGTATGACTCTTGAGTCATAGCCAAGGTGGAGGGAAGTTCAGATGAAGATCACAGGCCTTGAAGATGAAGGCTGAAATGAAATGCTCTATCTACATGCTGTAGCATCATGGGGCACATACTGAAGACTTCAGTAAGAAGCCTGAAAGATGAACATTGTTGTAGAAGTTGTTTTCCATCTGGTCCTCAAGATAAAACAGTTTACTTTTACACTCTGAATTCAAGCTAAGTTTTGATTTATGAAATTGGTAGCACAAGGCTATATCCATACTGCTCTCTGGAACAGTAAGTTCACTAGTAGCTAGCAAGCCAGTTATTAAATCTTACTGAAGAGGATACATAAAAAAATATAGCCTTATTGCTCATCTTATATGAAAACAGCACAGACAACTCTAAGACATTCTTCTATATTAAGTGCTCTGATTTTTTTAATGTATAAAAATAGCAGACAGTTTTAAGGTCAAATATATCTTTGAAGAAATGATATGCTGAGTACAAAGGAATTAATGAAGAACCTTAATTATCATTTCTGTCTTCATATGACACCATTATAACTGATTTTATAAATTCCTGACCTATTCCAGACACCTGTAAGTGTCCTCAGCCCGCATTTTGTGGGGCATAACCAATTTAAGTTAGAGATGATCGAATCTTAAGCATTAGCTATGTCAGCAGGCTCCTTGAGCAGATTAGCATTTCTGTCAGTTTTTGCATCCAGCTCTTCAACTATCTTTTTATTAGAGACTGAATCACTGAGAACTCTATATTTTAACTTCCAGTTCAAACTTATCTGACAACAAATTCCACCTCCTTGTTTCTTTTTCCTTGTTAGGATTTTGTGAACAAATCAACTACCCTTCTTCATGTCCGTAAGCATTAAGTCATTCTAGATCCTAGCTGCTTGCTTTTGCTGGCCCGATTTCACTTCATTACTTTTCTTTCTAGCCACATCAGACTATTTTTATCATTCAGCATCACTCATTGTGATACAATATTTAGTAATGAAATATTTCAGTTAAAACACAGAGAAACAGATAATGTTATCTTCCTGGCTTAATGTATTAATTAAATGTGTATGTTACTAAAATGCTCACTGACAACTTGCAATAGGGAATCACTGTAAATACAGATAGGTCATTTTTCGCTCATGGACAGCTCTTAGTGTTTCTAATGGAAGATGCACTATATAAACGACCAGTGACAGTTTTGTGCTTTATCAGCTAAGGCTTACCTGTCCAGACCATATACTGTCAAGTATAAAATTTTGATCTGTTTGTTTTCACTGCCTGGCCTGAACCTCTCTGTTTGTTGTAATTAACAGCATCAACATGACGAAACAAGTAAACTGTTAGTTTCCTATAGCTGTTCACCCTTCACTTGACAAGGGAACTTGTCACTTGACAAGAGCAGGCTGAACCTCTGTGCTGACATGAGCAGATGCTAAAGGTCAGAACAGGTAATCATAACTACCTGTATCGGGGAACACAAGCAAAGAAAAAAATTAAGCAGCTAATTGCTGTGGCAAGAGGGAGCAGTTTTGCATTGCCAGTGCATTCTCTTCTTTGTAGTGATCCCACAGCATTTTTGTTTATGTAATCTAGAAGATCATATAAAGCTAAAATGCAGATGTTGATAGTGCAATAAAGTTGAATTGCAGCATATCGTCTTTAAGTTACCTAAAACATTACTATTATAAGGTAGATTTGCTTCTAGTAAATGATATATTTTGAAGAGTGTGTCATGGAGCAGACGGGCCTGACTTGCACAAAGTTATAGTAAGTAGCAGTGAAGTGTATGGTAAATCATTTAAATAGAAGCAGCTCGAGACACTCACTTCAATGAACTAAAGCCTTGTTAAACATTTTGAAACTCAAATGATCACTGCTGGCACTGCCATTATCATTTGTAGCTAAATGTATACTACTGCTTTTGCCTTGAAAGCATCAATGGCCAAAGCTCTGAATGTGAATTTAAATATGCAAGGAGGTGCTTAATTAGTAGCTCTAATTTAAAAATAAGCAGTGAGCTTACTTGCTTAAACTGGGTGTGCTCTAGTTTCTCAGTTTTTGTTGACTCAGAAGGTCTGAGAATTAAAGAAATGATAGGTGAGCATCTTTACATTAATAGGCACCATTAATTAAATTAATTAATGGAATTTACTGAATATGAACTTGCTAAAATAGACGAGCCAAGCAAAGTCATTTAAAGATTTTTGTTACTGCTTCGTGTTGAGCTACTGTCAGGCCCCTTCCAGTCTCCAGCAGAGCATGTGTTCCTGCCCTTTGCGAAGCCCACAGATGCGTCCTCCTGCTTCCTTCCTTGGACCAGCATGAAACAGCCACAGAGCAGAATCCTTGCAGAGCAGTAACAAAAGAGATTAGGTGTCTGTTTGCATGCAGGTGGTAACAAGAACGTGTAGTTTAAGTTCAGGAGAAGAGTGGGACTGCTTATTTCAATGACAGCCTGAGATTTGCTGGCTGAAGCCGTTGAAGTTGGCATAAGTGACGTCTTTGACACCAGAAACAAGTCATTGCAAAATCTCAGTAGCAGCAAGAACTGCAGTTAAATTAGCCCTGTCCACATTCTCAGCAGTTTTTTAGCATCATTCCCTTTGCTTAGGCATAAATAGTAAAGTCTGGGACAACAGAAAATTAGGCCCAGAAAGAAGTTGCTGTATGAGCAAACAGAACAACACTGGCTAAGAGATTAAAACTTGCTCATCTGACTCAAACTCTTCTCTCTAATGTCACACAGTCTAACAAATACTATGTAAATATCATTAAAAATATATGCAAATATAAATAGTATATTATTACTACTTACTAAACTTGTTTATTCACATATATGTTTTATATGTTCCAGTATAATTTCATAACAGAGTTTTATTTTGATATATGTGTGAGAAATTATAGCTCAGAAGAATCATTCACATCTACCCATTGATAGATAACTTGGTAAATATTGATAAATATTCTCATCCTAGAAAAATTCCAAATATATCCTGGAGGGTCTTTCTATTTCTATAATGCTAGCCGCATTTCAGAAGAAAAACAAGAAATAAAAGCTTTGGTGTTTGGTTTTATCAGAGAGACAGTTTTATTTTTATGATAGATAGATATCTTAATTATATAATACAGTAAAATGGGGATATTCTGGCACAAGAATATTCTAAAAATAGGAATGTTATATTGGGATGAATCATGCATTCCATCTGTGCAAACCCTGAAACGAATATGAAAAAGATTTGGAGAGGTGTGAATTGTCCCATTCATCTAGTGCAATCACTCTAATAACTCTATCAGTAACAATCTACAGCTAGAAATCTCCTGAAAATGATGCATTGTATAAGACTATCCTTACCACAACTCTCCTCGTGAGAGAGAGGGCCTGGATGCAAAAACTATTAGCTGAGTATTATTTTAACAGAATTCTAGGTTTAACAAATTCATTTTAAAATCCTGACGTGCTACCCACTTTTGGCTAATAGTCAGAAACCTTTCATATTTTTTCCACAATCTTTCAAAGTCTCATAATTATTACAATTAAATTATTGTCAATACAATTATTTACATCATATTTGACGATTTAGAATGAAGTCACAGGATAAAACAAACAGAACTAAATGGACTTTTCTAAGGATATGCTTTTTCTTATTCAATTTTAAGAGCTCCATTTTCCCCTATTTTTCTGAAGTTATTGTAAAATGTCTCTGTAAGAATAAAACAAATAATGCTATTGGGCTATTTCACTGCCAATCGCTTCTGTTGCAAAAACGTAGGTTTCCTGCAAATTTCGACCTTAAATCATGCACTTGAAGAAAACTATTTTACATTTAATAATGTTGCAATAAATTGCCGTTTAGAAGCATAGACCTAATTGTAAATCTAGCATTGGAGGAAATTATTAACAGCAAAGCAGGCATTGAACATTTCTAATAGGTTCCTTAAATCTTAAGTGTTGAAACTTCTTATTTCACAAGAGTAACAAAAGCAAGATTCTGAGAGGAAAACCCTGCCAGTAATTGCCCAAACATTACCTGGCATGACAGGAAATAAGTGTCTGGCAACAAGCCAGCTCTTAAAGCTTTCATCAACTATTTTAATCACCACAGATTATTATTCCAACTTTAAGAAGCTTATGTGATTTGTCTTCATGAGCTTGACAAAAGAAAGTCAGCAGTCATTTTGAGAAAGGCACTGCTATTGTGTTCTGTGATATTTTAGACTGTCAGAAAGCCGGACAATTTACATTATATACTCTGTGTAATCCTCACATTCCTGATTGTATAAGCTGTGGCAAAAAAGCTCTATGTGATGATGACCACATACTTAAGTGTGAAATTGGACATAATGCAGGACCAATGTTTCCCTTTTCTCCATAATGTAATTATGTGTTATTGAAATGCATAAGAAGCCAAGATTGAAAGAGAAAGCTTTGTTCTTCCTCTTTAAAAAGTTACAAGAAAGCCATGCTTTCTCTGAGGAGCATTTATTCATGTTTTGAAAGGCTAATATAAAGAAGTAATTTTTAAAAGCTTATATCATAGAAATAATTGATGGACTTTTGCTAAAAGATACATTAAATGAAATATATTTATCATGATAGAAACTACTTGTTAGCCATGGAACAGATACAGTGCAGATCTGAAAATATGGGATGATCACAGTTCTCTAGTAGCTGACTCCATACCTGCCCTGACAGATACTTCTGCTTCTATCCCCAAAGCTCCTATGTTTTATATATCTTTCTTGCCCCCATTAAGTAGCGCTAATTATGGTGATACATCCACTAACTCACAGAAAGTGGCAGTAGCCTTCACTTGCTATCACTTATTTTCAGGGCAAGCAACGATCTTCCCAGCACATTAAATAATAACTTTCTCAGATTTCTGAATTTTCCAAAGCTTGAATAATACATTTTACAAAATTCAAACAAGCAAAAACAAGTGAAAAGGAAATAGAACATTTAAAGACTAGTCTAGTTATCAGATAAGGAGTACAGGCCCCAGAAAAAAAGCCTGTGCTTAGTTTATTGGAGCCTGGAGCTCTCCCTGGGAGGTGTCCTTGGGATTTGTTCTTGGGGTTAAAGTTGGCCCAGTAATTTCCACTTTAGAGGATGAATCTGTCCAAGTTCCTACAAGGCAGCCCCATTGATGTAAGAGTGTAGTCTAAATCATGGAGGTTTCATTCTGATCTTGAAAAGGACCATTTCTCTTGGTTTTAAAAAGATATTGGGGTCCTTGGTAAGACAAACTATATCAATGCTAAATATTTGAAAGAAATCAATTCTGATTTCTTTTTTTTTTCTAATTGTAAGATATTTAATACCAGCTGAGAGCTGTGTTAATTTAAGTTTGGAATCACTGGATTCACATTCAAAGTGACTCAAGGTCTTAAAGGAAATGGAGAGATAAGGGAGCTGAACGGCCATTCCCGCATCCTTCTCCCTGGTAAACTCGCTGAAGGTGCAGCTCTGTGAGCATCGAGGAGCACCGGGCCCAGAAAGCAGGCACCTTTTACACCATGCCCCGCCAGAGCAGCCAGCCAGCAAGGACCAGGGTGCAGGACCGCACGCAGAGAGCAGCCTGTCAACACCCTGGGCCTTTTACGCTGCAGAGGCTGCGGTTAAAACTCTTCTGTCACTCATAGCCAGGGAAACAGCACCCTGGAAGGAAAGCAGCAACAGCTCATTTAGGAAAGCAACAACAGTAACAGAAGCAGTTAAACTGGGACAGCGTAAGGCTGAGAGGACTCTCTGCAGCTTGGACTGAACTTTTATTTCCCATGTTGACTCTTTGCTCTCTCTTTCTTTACTAGACTCTTTCCTCCAACCTCACTCCACACCTTCTTTTTGTCTCTCCTCATCCTACTGTGGGAACTTCCCTCCTTTCCACATTCATGCTTTCATTCATTCCACTTACTTACTTTATTTCTTTCCAGCACAACTTACCCACCACCAAAACACACTGACTCCACGTTTACTACCACTGTACTTTTCCTTCTGCTCATCCAAAAGAGCTCTTTCTAGCTCCATCTCATATTATTTAAATCTTAAAAAACAAGATTACAATTTCCTTGAAACTTAAGGCGCTGTTATTTATTCAGATAAATTTCATCTTAAATTTTTTAAAGTTATGTGATGTCTGGGACTAAGTCATTAAAATGTATCAGCATACTATCAATATCTTTCATACAATAGGAAGTAATTTAAGATGATTTGAGGTGAAATTTCTTCTATTGAAAGAAAATATGTTTTAGGATGTTAAAACTTGCAAAGTTTTCTAGCACACACCAGTATATAACACTTTGTTTTCTCTGCTTTTGCATTAGATCTCTAACAACCATAATCATCTAGAGTTACCATTAAACATGTATATGTTTTTAGAGGAGGCTAATCTTACTTTAGCTTGAAGCAGATAGGGCTAGACATGAAAGTCTGTGTGAATAGTCCATTTCCCTTTAGGTCCCAGGCAAGCTACCTGTCCTTGGAGGCTCTGCTTTTGCAGCTGTCATCTTTCCCAGCCTCTGGCCAATGAAGGAATCTTTTGTTCTGCTGATAAGCCCTGCGTTGTTCCCTGCTCAGGTGCCCAGGACAAAAGGGACAAGGCAATACAATGAGCTGCTCTCCAGACTGGCTTAATTTCTTTTCCTTTACAGGAGATTTTTCACTGAATGAAACTTCCCTTGTTCAGGGTAAGACATAGACAGGTTGGCTTGTATTTAAGAATTGATGATATGTAATAAAGATTTCAAAATATTTTTAAATGACATTTTAAGCACTTAAGCCAAATATAATCTCTTTTCTAACATAGTTATGACAGAAAAATGACTGTTTTTATCTTGCTTGAACTGTTCTCCGTGCTTATTTATTTCAACAACAATTTCTGCATTATACATAGACATTTGTAAATCATTATTCACCTGCTTTTATTTGCTTTTGTTGCAAATCTGAAAGCCTCACCCTATGAGTTTTCCCTGGTTTGCCCTCCTTGCATTGCTAGGGGAAAGTTCTTCAGAATTCTTTCTGCAACTCCTATATATCTTTCAACTGATCCTGCTGCAGGAACGGTCTTTCCATCAGCTCTAACCCATGTTAAGTTCATGAAAACAAAAAACAAGCATCACAAAGGCCACTTAACTGGCTATGGAAACTCCCAGTGACCTGTCATTGTCTGTTTATTTTTTATATTCTCAGATGTAAACTCATCTCTCTTCAGGAAGACTTCATGGGTCTGGCAGAATTCTCTAAGAAGAGGAGAGATTCCTCTTTCACAAGGAGCAACTTTCCTAACGCTCAAGGGAGAGAGAATTTCAAAGCACAGGTCTAGTAGGTGGACAAGTGAGAGTCACATCAAGGAGTGCAAAACGTGTAACTCACGGAAAAGCTGACAATGAGGCTGCATTAACTTTTTTGTCTGGATCAGGAGTGTACTTCTAGAGTAAATCTCCTAATAATTCAATGTGCTTTGATTTGCACCTCGGACTGGTCTCAGACCATGCAAAATTTCCTTCTTTCAGATGAAGTTAACCAGGAGATGGGCACTTTGCTAATGCTAAGGCATGCCTGGCCAGCCTGCTCCTGGCACTGCTCAGCAGGCAGGCCAAGGGGCTACGCTTGAAGTAGTCTGCCCTAAGGCTTCCACTATGCCCGGTGTGGATGCTGGGGCCTCAGCAACAATTCTGGTCTGTTCCTATCATGCTGCACAACTTGCTAATATAAACCTGGCCTGACAGGAGCAGAGAACAAGCAGGCTTTAGTAGATTTAGAGTGTGTGTGTGCCAGTAGGTGTTGCACTGCATTTCATGAAACTCTAAAACACTCTGAACTCCAGACTAAAACCAAGTCTGGAAACCAAGATTTTTAAGGTCCTTAAGGATCTTTTCTATTCTGCCTGGCTATTGCTTTCTACTGAAAAAAAAAAAATACATAGCAATTCTTTTTCACATTTTAATAAAACCTGGCACTTCTGATTTTAAAAGCCTCTGTGGGGTTCACCATAAAGCAAAATCTATGGACACCCTCCTCAAAGCCCTGGCTGACTGGGGTCTCATCACAGAAGCATTGCTAGAGGGTTCTTGTGCTAACCTGAAACACTGATTTCAAAAGTCTTGGCATAGACTCTGTGCTGCATCCATGAACGAAGCTTGAAGGAACACTGGATGAACAAAAAGGAGATCTGAACCCTGTATAACATCTCAACTACTCCAGAATTATTCGGGCCTCAAGATGCCCACATTTTGCTAGAAGCCACATGAGCCAGAAAATCTTACAGTAAAAAAAAATGACATAAAGCTCTTTGTCCCATTTCTACAGTACCGAAATCCACCTATGCACATGGGTATGCTCTGATTTAAGAAGCACAGCGTGAAAAAGCACTTGTGGTACAAGTTCTAGTTAAATAAAAGCTATAATTTGGGCTCCTAAATAGTAACTATGGTAAGATAAACCATGTTTAAAGAATATATTTTTAAGTTCTTTCTTTGTCAGGAAGTTATGGTCAGGTATTCTTGAAGATTACTACATGTATTTCTTAGCTACAGGTTGATCATAATATCCCACTCATCATTGTATTGTACATATCATACCTAAATCTGCTGCAATGCATTGTGAGTAGAGCTGCTATTCAGAATACCAACATATTCATCTTGACCTCAATCACATAAGAACAAAAAGGGTAGATGCAAGACATCACATAGGCAAGCCCAGACTCTATTGGTAGTAGCATTTAATATTTCATACATGTTCATCCTGACAAGTTAGAGAGACCATAAGGTTTGGTTACCATGAATGCACCTTTGGAAGATACTTTCTGAATTTATGATAACTAACTTTATTTACTAGCACATATAGATGCATTTTATAAAACTTTCGCAGTTCTCTGAAGTGATAAGAGCGTGCCAAACCTGGGTCCTGCACGTGCTACAGAATGCTTAGAAACTTCTGATTCTGATGAGATTCTCAGAAAGTTTGTTATATGAGCTGGTATGTTCATCTTTAACACATATAATACATATTAACTAATTAATTTCCACATTCCAAAATTGAGAATAAGAATTTAGTGCAGCTTAATAAGATATTGGAACAACTAACAAGATCAGTAACAATCACATAGGAGAGTATGGGTTGGAGAAAACAAATGTTCTTACAGCTTAAAAAAAGCAATCATTTGCTAATAGAACTTAGGAGTATGCACAGACTTTTCCATAATCCTACCTAATGGTGTCTCTTTTTACAATCAGCTATCTGAATGTATACAACAGTTCCTAAAGGAAGAAGTATCTTTCCTCTTTGTGCTGAACTGTCATATATCTGCAAGATGAAAAGCAGACTGATGAACCTGTCATTTCTGGAATACATTGTTTTGAGAAAAAATATGTCTAGTGAATAAAATATATATTAGAAAAACAGAAAGATGAATTTGCCTTCTACTGATTAGGAGCAGCACACTTACATGTGTGCACTAAGGAGTACTGAATAAACCAAATCTATGACATGACTTATCAAAGAAGCAATCTTTTTTCCTTATAATTCTGGCTAACAGAGTGCAGTTTCATACTAGACATAATCCAATTTAATGGTTGACAGCCACCAAAATGTCATCTCTGCTCCTTCTTTCTGCTTCCACTTGTGTGATCAAGCCCATTCTTCTGCTCTGAGTTTAGTGCACTGAACGTAGCCTAAGGGTGGCCCCGTTCAGCCAGATCTGATAGAAAACTACCCCAAAGAAAAGAAAGATTGGTCTTCTGTCAGGCCAGAAAATTGAACTAATTCATCCTATAGACATAGAACTTCAATAAATTTATTGACATAAATGCACAAAGCAAGTTCCAAAGTTGTGTGCTTTTGAAACTCACATAAAAAAAGGAGATGGCAACATGGCTGGGATAAAGAAGAGATGGAAATATTTGGCTTAAAGGGTTAATAGATTATAGATACACTTTGGCGGATGCTTTGGTGGGAGGAGGTAAGTGAAATAAATGACAGTGCACTTACATTCTTAGTCTTAGATAATACTGATGTTTGAAAGAACTCTTCATCATAGTCATTAATTTTTATAATTTACTGAGTGTTCAATAGAACCAAAAGAAGTAGCTCATGTAAATTTTAGGAAATATCTATCCTCAGTCTTTGTAATAATAAACAGTACTAATCTCTCCATTTTTCATTAACATTTTATATTACTCTGTTTTTTCAACAATTGAATTTTCAAAAATGGATTCAACACTTTGCACTTGCAAAATAGTGACATATTTCTGAAGAGATTTCTGAGATTTATTTTTTGCCACGTTGAAAATAACTTTCATGCTGTACCAAAGTTATTCATTATTTTCATTAATGTTTCAGAGGGGTTCTGAGATTAGTTTAATTTTAAAACAAGATTAGAGAAACTGTTTCTTGTATGAATCGCTCCATTATCAAAATAACTAGACTTATGCTGCAAAGATTTGAATCATTGACACATGACTAGCATTGTCTAGACACGAATTTCAGTTGTGAATATGAAACCAAGAATAACGGGAATGAGATGAGAAATACCTATTACCTACCAAATCTATACTTGGATCAGTTTGTTTGCAAGTATCTGCATACATATGCTGCTAAGTTAGTTTTGAAAGTATTACAATTAGTTTTCCTACTACTTTTTCCAAGTTCTTAGTACTTTTCGAGAACACTTTAGTAACAGCATTATAATTAAGGCAGGCACAACACTGATTTTTCTGATTTCAGCAACATACTTTAAACTTAGTTTTCTGGATTTCTCACAGAAATGTATTCTAGTGCAGTAATTGCAATCAGCAAAATCCTCCTGTTTGCATCGTTCACTAACAATCAAAGGACGCCGAGGTCTGTGCAAACATTCAGCTATTTAGCTACTTCTCTGTAGTGATTGAATACACTGAAGAAGTTGCTCCTGAGACAATCTAGGCAGCTGCATGACACAAGTGCAGATTTATTTAGAAAAACAAATAGATAACTTGATGTGCAAACAGGTTAAATGGATTCTCTTTATAACACACAATATGCAGGGAATTGGGCAGGAAGTCAGTCATAGCATTTTCTCCCTTACACATCCCACCTAAGCACGTTTCCATTAGGCTGTGTGCTTTTTTCCCCTCATACTAGCACTCGGTTCGATGTGATGAAGATTTTTAGTACTCTGAAACTATGTTTACATTTTCAGTCATTATATTACAACATTTATACATTCAAAATCTTAATATCCTCATTGCTACCATTTTTTCTGCACAATTTTTACCTCCTTTTTGGTCCATACTGTACTTCTAGTAACTTCCATTTATGAGTCATCCTTATAAAGTAACATGACAAACAAAATGAGACAAAATGATCACACATTCTTAGTGTTAAAGACTATTCATTTGAGAATATTAACTTTTTCCAGAAAAAAATGCATATTTTTAATATCGAAATGTATTTATGTCACTCAGAATAGTCCCCCTGGGGAGAAAGTGACAACTTTAGACAGAAATATTTATGACTTTACAGTCAAAATCAGGAAAGAGGCACACTGACTATTCATATTCTGCACGAGTGCTACTGACATTAGATTATTCTTATATCTTTAGCAGCTTTCAGCCTGTGGAAGATAAATATTAGTAGAATCTCAGTTCGCAGGGTCAAAATGTCATATATCAGCCCAAGAAAGAAGTAAGCATGAGAGAAGGGCTGCTTTCAGGCTATTTCTCTCCTGACCACATGTTCTAGCTTTACTGCAGACCAGTCGTGCTAAACCTGCAGTTCAGGCATGTACCTAGTTATAACACTGGCCACCTCTAGCACAGCCACATGGACACCATGGGGTATTTTGCAATCAGCAAGCGACACCATTTGGCTTTCTAGGCAAAAAGTTCCCAGCCATTCAGCAGTATATGCTCTGTAGCTCAAATTGAAGAGGATGTCTTCATAGGAAGAGCTACGATCACATACCCAGTACAGAGGAGGCACAGCATATGCTCACCACTAGATTTATTTCATTAATTCTGCCAACAAATCAGATATAATCATCTGGCCTAATTATTCATCTGATGTGATTCTTCCGTTTGCACAAGCAATCACTTTTCTGTAAGTAGCAGCTTACAGGAAAGGGAAATGCTACTGAAGTTCTTATCATTTGGCTAAGCTGTAGCATTTCAGACCACCTTACAGTCTGCCTTGCTTTGAAGAGAAATATATGTAAATATATGGGAGACTTACAATTGTCAGTGGAAGAATTTGGAGGTTAACAAGTTTTTCTGTAACCCCATCAACTTGTAATTTGCCTCCATTTCAAATGCTGGCAGGTGAATTTTGTGCATCTCAACAGTTCTGCACTGCCAGGGCTTTAGCTTAAGCTGCCTTATTTTCTAAATGGCTAACCAGCCTTCTTTGATCTTATGGGAGGCCTGTCAGGTAGACGTGCTGCTAAACCCTTGAATTTCTCTGGGCTCTGTTTGGCTTCACAATAACATCCCCGTAACCATCTCCTACAATTTACTGTTTTCAGAAAAATACCTGCAGAGTTAAAGGTCAAACAGATGGGGGTAAACAGATAGTGTACTTCAGCTACGTAATTCAATACTTGCCACAAAGAAAATGGCTGTNTCTCCTACAATTTACTGTTTTCAGAAAAATACCTGCAGAGTTAAAGGTCAAACAGATGGGGGTAAATAGGCCGCCAAACAGATAGTGTATTGCAGCTACGGAATTCAATATTTGCCACAAAGAGAATGGCTGTAAAAACAGCCTTCTCTCATAAACACTTTAAAAAACAGTATCACTGCTTTATTACTCTAGTAATAATATAAGCAAAGGTACCCAACTAGAGTAATCTTTTTACGTGATTTAGGGTTTGGCAGCTCTGACTCTCATTGTCTTTCACATTACAGTATACAATCTAAAGTATTATTGACATTTGAAATTAATTTTTTTTTTCCAAAGTGTAAAAATTTTCCCACTCTCATTTTTTTTTTGCTTTATCTTCTTATTTTTGAAGTAAATAGATGTTCTAAGTCGGAGAGTTGCAACATATCTATTTATCTCCTTAAGAAGCTTTCTGACAAGAACAACTAAGAACTTAAAGCCAAATTTAATGCAGATATTCTTTAAGGTGAATGCAACCTCTTACCATATTATTTTAGCAATTTGTGTTGATCTGAGAATGTTTTGCCTTTTACAAGGTTAGCTGGAAAAAATCATTTTTAAAAGTTAGTGCTTAATTTAAACAAACACAGAGACAAGCGAACGAGCGGATGTCTCTGGCCGCTCTTGGCCTGCACCCCAGGAAACAGGCCCCAGACGCGGTTTTAGAGTCTTTATTTCTCCCAGCCCCAAGGATTTACACTGCGCGTTTCCTTGGGCTGTCTCCCAGAACCTGAAATCTTTGAGAAGCCGGGAAATGCCAGCCGTGCCTCCGGACACCCGTGCCCAATGGGGAGCTGCTCCTGCTGTCAGTGTTAGTGCTTTCCTCACTTCATAGGGAAGGAAATGTCCCCCGGTGGCCCCGCTGGCTTTTTAAACTGTGTTCAAGCTTGGTGGGCTGCATTCCCTCAGACCTTGCACGGCCAGGAGCCCTCCACAAATTCCCACCACACACAAAATCCCCCGCTAATGGCCACGGCAGTCAGGACTGCAGGTTTATTCTGCTTCCCCAGGCCAGGAGCTGTTCCTCACCCACTGAAATCAGGGAGACTGGTGGCGGAGGATGGAAGCCACATTAGTTAGCAAGGGCATCCACGCTGTTAGCCACAGGTATGCCCAGGACTGATGTGCGCAGCCTGGCTGGACCCACCTACAATCTCCTGACATGACAGATCCAGCTTAGAGCTTCCTTTATACCAATACAGCTGTTCGTACGGACGTTAACTGGTTTTCCGTGTTGTCAGTGTGATTGGAACTCATGCCAGCTTCCCATGCGCCGTGTACTGACAGAAGGTCACTTTAAATAAATATAAAATATAAGATTCAAGTAATAAAAAATCACTATATGCCTGTAGTTAGTATGTTTTATTAAGGAAACCAATCTCTCGGTATATTATTATAAAGTTATCATTATGTTAAGATGAGTTCCAGAGGCTGCTTGGAGAATTTCCACCATGTTTTATAAAAAAGTTCTGCAGTTCGCTCTGTGTCCTCCAGGTGTAGCATTTTCACAGTCCGTAAGCAATCTGACTGTCACCACTCCTAACTTCTACTTACAAAACTACAGTTCAAGCTCTGTGGCAATTTACACCCATATAGTCTCAGTGACTTTAACCAAAGCTTGTTTGTTTGGTATCTTTCTCAACTTAAGAAAAATGATCTATTACAACAGCCCCATCAAATTTCACTCATTGAATTTATACTAATTAATATATTATTTATTTATACTAGTATTTGTATATTACTATTTTTATTGTTTATTTATTTATTATTGCTACCAATATTTATATATTTATACTAGTTAATATATAATTAATATATTGCAATACTTAATTTTTAAAATTAATACTATAGTGACTTTTCTAACAACAGTCTGCAAATGTTTCGCACATCCTAAGTGCCTCACGTTTTCCTGATTTTACAGATCCTCACCTTCGCTCTGGAGCCTAATGTACATAACCACCTTGTTTTATACAGAGAGAATGTGAATCATATAGGTAAAGGAATATATATTTTTTCACATGTCATTTAATTCCCTGCCAAAAGGTATATGGATATCCAAACGAGACTCCTTGCATGCTCTTCTGTTCCATTAACATGCATTTGATGCAGGTACATAGAACACTTTGTTAAATAAGTCCTAATAGCACTAAAATACACTTTTAAACATGAATAGTTTCAGTTAACTGGGGAGTTGGAGGGAGTATGTGTAGCCCTTTATTTTTTGTATTGAAGATATGAATCCCTAGAGGGAATAAGCATTCTGACAGGTGTAAACTTATTTTTAATCAATTTCATTGAGCAGAAACAGTAGTATAAAACCTCTTGAGTAACAAAAGGTCAAGCAATATGATATATGTCTTTCTGAGCTCGTGGCTTCAGATTTTTTTTGGTAATTAGCGATGGCAACCATTAAGAACAGGGTCATATTTTTCTGATATTGGTGCCTGAAATTAATAGCAACTTTAAAAATACCACAATATAGAGCACTCCCATTAAGAAGTTCTAAATAATATAACATCCCTAATCCTTGTGAACTAGATACCAGGCCTCTAGAGAGAAAATAGTTTTTCTGAGATGTACCGATCTTGCTGATGAGTAAATCTGAACCACTGAAGTCCATTGACTATTAAAAGAGTTTCCTTTAATGGGGGACAAAAGTAAGCAGACCCCAATCATAGCTTTAGCAAAGACTGTAAATTAAAAGTCATTGGCATTTTCCTGCACAGCGCAGAGGGTTGTTTTAGCCCAGAGCATTTGTCAAAAACTGACATTTGCACAGCTTGAAGGTGCTGGCAGCATTTCTCTACCTAAGCCTTGTCTTGTGCATCTGTGTAAAAGTCACTGTATCAATTGTGAAGCAAGCTCAATAGCCGCGTAAGAGAGCCTGACCATAATATCATTGATGTGGGTTTTAGGAGGATTTAATATAATGTCAAAGTCTGAAAAGCATTACCGCCAACACAGATCACAGACAGAAAAAAAAAAAAAAGGAAAAAAACAAAAAGAACCGACAAAATTGCTGAGACGGCTACTATGAGTGATTGATTGTGGCCTTCCAATCAAATGATTGATCCCACTGCTTGTGAAGTAAAAGCCTGGGAGAGCAAGATTTGCATCATTTACTTCAGAAAATAGTTAAGTTCTCAAACTGTCAGGAGGATTTGTGCTGGTTCTGGAGTTTCTAAGTGGAAAATAACCTCAGCACAAAACTCTGCTTCTAAGATTAATATACACTTTTCATGTGGAAGCGAATGCAGAGCCACCCACTAGTTTCTTAAGGGCAATTCTTAGGAATATGAATGATTCTAGTCCCGTTACGTCCAATGATCCTGGCTTAACCATAGTACGTGATTCCTTTCTATATACTATCACTAGAGAATTAGCACTTTTTATAACAAGAGCAGACCTCTCTAATACGTTTTTGTCAAAAATAAGTTATTAGTTATAGATAGCACTCTTTATAGCAATAACATCATAACCGTAGCACTAATATGTTAAAAGAGAACATCTATTTTACGCCAATATTTATGGCCAAGTTTTGCACCGTGTTCCATAAAAGATATATG
Organism: Crypturellus undulatus; assembly: GCA_013389825.1. Lineage (NCBI taxonomy): Eukaryota > Metazoa > Chordata > Aves > Tinamiformes > Tinamidae > Crypturellus > Crypturellus undulatus. The sequence goes on along the minus strand of VWPW01006742.1, from coordinate 121,491 downwards.
AACTAGCACTGAGATTTTATGAGCATAGAGTGAAATTGCAAATTTACAAAAATGGGAAATTTTAGAAATTGTTTAGCATATCTTTTAAAGTTATCATCTGGGTGCAGTAGTTGCAGGGTTTTTTCCTATGTTAGATTAAATGTCTCATAGACACACGTGCACATGCACATTATAGTACTACAAAGGAGCAGTCCTAAAACACAAACGCTCTTCTGTATTTCTGTTTGCTGTGAACTGCCCTTGGCAACTTGCTGAAACTTGTCTGAAAGAAACTAGGCTGTAGCTTACACAGATTTTGACAGTCTGAGGTAAATACTTTTAACCTGTATGACAGGTGATTTCTTATGCTGCACGGTACATAGCTGATCTGAAAAAAAAATGACTTAAGGCTACACAGACTTGCTAGATTAACGTATATATAACGTATATATAACGTAGTATACCAGAGATTTAAAATTATCTTCCCAGGCAGTATCTATAAAAAGAAGAGATTTGATCTTACCTTAAAAATATATATATATTCAAAAACCTTCAAGATAGGAAGTATGTTCAAATCAGAGACTACAATACACAGAACAAAAACTAAGGAAGTCCGTACTTTAACATTGTTTCCTAAACTGGAAACTTATTTTAATATCCTCATTAACTGTATTATTTGCCTATTTAATTGATGGAAACCAATAGACTAGGCCAATATAAGGCTTCCATTCAAATTACTTACAAATTTTCTCTTTTAAGTAGTGTCAAGTCCTTGTGTGCGACCGGCTGCCTGAAGCCGTGAGATGTCACCTCTGCATTGTCCTTGTCACTTTTTAGCTGGAAGGACATTAGATTTGCAATGTGGAATTTTGCTGGGCATCAAGTTTTCGATGGAGGCTGGGCAAAAGCCACAAACAACACTGAAGTCATTTGATTTACCCTTCTGCACTTCTTAGCATAGAAGCCTGTGTTTATTTGCATTCCAAATCTGCCACTCGCTCAAAAATAAGAGTTGTGTCTAGTGCTGAATTGCCACTAGCTTTTGATTGATTGTGTTGCTCTCTGTCATAATTCAGAATAAAACTGGTGTCAAATCAGACTACTGTACAATAATGGATATTCAAGTAGAAGACAACTATGTTAAAGCTTTAGGAAGGTTTGAAACTGCAACTGTCCAGTCAGGAATGTCATTCAACCTGTTGTTCTTTCCAATTCAGGGTAAGATCTGTGTCAGAAGAAATTCATGCCATGTTCCAAAAGAGAGATTTAAATGTAGTTGATACCCCAGGGGTATTTCCAGAGTACAGTAGTCAGAGCTGTGCAGAACAAGAAAACAAAGTACTAAACTTGCATGTTAGAGAAGGATCTAGTAATTTTGAACTATTACTTGTAACATATAACCAATAAATGTTAAATAGGTACCAGGTCAACAGTGCATTTAAATGATGGCTCTGTGGTATCTAATAGGTTGATTATACTATTCTAGAAAAGTAACAAAATCAATTTTACTTATACTGACACAGCTTCTGGTTAGATAGAGCCTAGTGTTTTTCTTCAGTGATTTCAGGCTTAATAGACTGACTTCTTTTTTTAATGACCTCAGGAAACACTACCAAGAACCAGCAGTTCCACATTATAAAATCTCTGGTTTACTCAAAGCCTAAACACTGTGCAGATAGCTGCAGTAATGACTATCTCAACTGACCTACCAATAACCCCCGTTTTGACCTGTAAGAATCCCCCTCTCCTGAGAGGGCAAGAAGCAATTTCAGTTATTGGCTAGCACATTCATCTGTTCCAATGGAGAAAAAAAAAAAAAAAAAAGAACTTCTTTAGGTAGATTTTATTTCTGAATCTTGCCTGGGTTTTTACAAGCTGCATTTCCCCGAAGGTTTTGTTTGATTGTGAAATTAGTAGTAATCTTGATTATCCTTTCTCCTGGGGAAAAAAAAAAGGCCGGATGATTGTGTAATGATACAATTTAAGCCATCTAACTCAAAAATTCATTTCTTTGGTTGTCATTTCGAATGGCAGCAGAAGGAGGCATTCAACGGAGATATTTCTTATACTTGCCCACAAGATAACCAATTCAGGGTCTATGGAACTGAGATGAGAACTAGAGAGTCACATCATTAGAGACAACTCTCTTCTATTGGAATACTTGGAGAATGAAGCAGAGTATGGTGCAAATTAAGAATGATCTCTAATTCTTAAGAATGTCAAAGCAAAATATATCTTTTGTGAATCTTTTCTTACTCCTCTGGCTAAAATTCTGTAAAATCCATATTCAAAAGTCACTCATCATGAAAAGCAATGCCAGTAAATCTGGCGTTACATCTCTTGACATCTAACAGTGCAATCTTCTCAGCAAATGTGTTTTGCAAGCAATACAACCCAGTCAATAGATATACAAATCTGTTATATTCTTGGGTAAATATGCCTCCTCTTTAAATTATCAAAAGAAATAGATGCCCTTAAAAGAGTCCATTTTTTATAGAATTTAAAGCCCATCATGGCTTACTCTATATAAGCTGTGACAGTATCTTTGGCAAAATATGATTCATCTGTGGTTTTCCTTTCATAGATTTGTTGATTTTGGGCAAAGGGAAGAAAGGAGCAGTGGAATATTAGACATCTCAGCAGCTTGTGCCCAAGCATTTCTTTCTGTTTACCGCATATTTTATACTTGTTTTCTCACTTATTGAAACTATGGATTCATGTTAAATTTATTCAATTTTTATCTATTAATAAATTTGAATCTAGCCTTATTAGCAGTTCCAAAATAACACTATTTCTTTGAAAGGAATCTATATTTTTTGATATCTTGATTACTGAATATGTTTCAAGAATGAGTCATTAAGCAAGGAATATGTCTCAGAGGATTACAATAACCAATTAATTTCATGCAGAATCTATTTCACCTTGAAGGACACGGAATGTCAATAATGTTACTGTGTGAAGTAGGTAGCAGATGGGAACTGGAAGTTATTAAGACATATAAGGAAAAATAATTGAAGAATGTATTTATGTGAATACTGCTTGTTCAACTAAATTAGAATTTTCAAGCTTTTCTTTACACTTTTTAAAATATTGTGTTTTATAGTTTTTTATTTAAGCTACCTTTTCTGTCATTGCATACTTTGCACATCAGCATGAAGAGAATTTTTACATTTTTAATCATCTGCTTATAATGTGTGTGTGATACTGGAATATGCTCTGCCATTTAACAGCTCTCAGTTTCTAATTTCCCACACTAAGTGCAATATCAGAAATTCTCTCTAATATGCGTGAAATTATGCTGGTACTGGAGATGATGAAATCAGCACCTGCAGCACGTGGCCATAGGTACTTCCTACATTACCTGCTCTTTTTCATATATGTAGAGGAGATGGCAGGAAGCAGCCCCGAAGCACCATATTTCTTGGCTTAATTTACTACTAATTTAAGGCAACCTATTCATTTCCTATTCATGTCTGGCAAACACTTTTAGAATGCATGTGAAGACTTACAAAGACTTCACGTTCTTTTACATTCCTATAAGGATAATTTCCATCATTCACATCAACATTCATGAAATTCTCAGATGGACATATCATTAGTGAATTGAAAATAGAGACTTTTACCAAAGCAGTCTGAAGTATCACAGAGCAATGGAATGATATAGATGTCCTGTTAGACGTGTTCTACAGGAACAGTAAAATTTAGAAAATAATTTGGCAATTAAAACACATTACTGCTTTGATTTTACACATTTTGGATGAAGAATAACATAGTACATTTGGCTTATTTTTTTAATATGCTTTTTTGTTTTTATCTCTCATCACCTAATGGTTCAGCAGCAGTGGCCTATGTGCTCTTACTTGAATAGGAATGCTTTGGCTAACAGAACATACCATACTCTTTCCGACTCAAACAGGAGATCAGTGCCAACATAACTGGTATTTCACCCAGTAAATGCGACATTCCAGAATGTGAACATGAACAACATGGGTAAATTCCTGCTTTGAAGTCAGTGGTAATCTCCAATAGAGCTGAGCAGCGGTCGTATTTCAACCTCAGTGAGTTCTACAATCTGTACCTAAATATGTCTGTAAAATCTGAAAGTAAATTATTAACCAGGTTAAAAAAAAGATGACTTGACAAGTACGAAAGTCCTTAGAAATTCTTATATCTGTCTGAATGTTTCCATAGGATTTTTGTTTCATGACTGATCGACATGGATTAAAATAAACTGAATTAAAATATGAGCTCAGTGAGAAAGTAGGGAGGGCACATGGACAGAGCATATACAATTTTATTATCTGCAAAATAATTCACACCCTTAGAAACAGTAGAAGAGGTTATCCTTAGTCAAGGTTTCTCTTCCATACAGATTTTCTGATGTTTAATAAATGAACATATCATAATTTTGATAAAGTCTCAGAAATAGGATGGTCATAGCATCTCTCATTCCCTTTCTTATTCTTCTTCCCTTTCTCTCGTCCTCTCATACACTGCTCATCCTTTCCCCATTCTGATATGAGTTCCCTAACGTCTGTGAACCATAAATCATGCTCCATCCTTTTCCCTAGCAAGGGAATTAATGTAGTCTCTCCTGCCCTGGCAACTTATTTTCTTAAGACTCCTAGCTGTTTGACACCTCTACACCAGTGTCAAATTTGCTGTGCAGATTGATTTTTCCGACTGAAAGTTACTTCTGAAACAATCATATTTACCCACAATGCGTAACCCTACTACGATCAGGGCCGTTCTCTTTGCAAAGTAGCCTGAAAAACAAATTGGATGATACATTAATGTTTTGATCTTATCTTGTCTGTGGATATGTAAATCACATTTAAATGCCACAAAGAAATCTCAGAGTTCTTTTTTTTTTTTTAAACAGATATTACAAAATGACTGCCAAAAATAATCTGAAGGGATCAACCACAAAAACCACTAGTTAGAAGTTAACAATCTAATGTTAAATAATTTCAGAAAACAGGTCCTTGGCTTCAGAATTGGCTGTACAAGAACAGACACACTTACTCTGTAAAGACTGAAAATTGACACTAGAAACTTTGATATATTGCATCCTCCCCATATCACACAGACTTGTGATTCAAATATTGAATACGTTTAGTATCTAGCTGTGGAAGACTTATAACAGAAATTGATTATTTACTGAAAGATATTCACCTAACTTTAGGGATTACTTAAAAAAAAAATCCCCTGATAACAGAGCCCTATATGACAAAAATAAATGAACACATGCCTATTAATTTCATTTGATTGAAAACTTCATCCTGCTTTGGATAAGTGTCCATATTTAAGGACATAAAGGGCTTCTATGGGACTAAAGAATCAGAAACTTTTATTGTAAAACATTATTCAGACGTGCCCAAATAAAAACATTAGATTTCAAAGTATATTTCAGAGTTCTCTATTTTCTTGAAAGTTTATTAAAAAGTTTAGGGCAAAGTCAGAAGTCAGTTTTTTTTTTTTTTTTTTCCCCTCTGATCACTTGAGTCTCATGGTAGGGCAAATACGCTCCAGGTGCTTCTGTTCTGCTCTCTGTGCCCAGAATGTGACTGAAGTGAGGAGCAGTGTTTAAAGTCTTTAACCTTTAGACAGTCCTAAAAGCATTCCACATTCTCCTGCACATCACATAAGCCAGCCTGGTGCTATGTGCACTGGACCCATAGCCACATCTGATTTCCAGCATGCAAACCCTTATTTGGAGGCTTTGATAGACTGTTAGAAATGACAAGGAAAACAATATAAATGCTCCACGTAGATTAGCAGATCATTATTAGCCCTTTGCACACTAAAAGCTGAAACCTCCTTGATCCTAGACTATAAAAAGCCCTCTGAAGCATTCTGAGCTTCTCTTTGATTTTTGGCCCAAGGTTTAATTTTCTCACAGTGCTGAAGCTCTGGGTTTCATTAGGGATATCATCTCAAATTCCTTTGTGCCCCTGCTTGTTTGGAAGTGTTACTTCCATCCTCTTCTATAAGTTCTTCTCCATCTGTGTCAGAAGATAATTGATGATATCAAAAGCTTTCAAGCAATTAATGAGCCTTGTTTATTTTTTTGCATCCAATACAGTTTGGTTTTAATCATTTCCTTGTGATATAACACATTTATATTAGTCTTTAATCTTTGCATTTGTTATCATGGTGTTCTCAATTTCTTTCCAAGCTTTTATATTCTGCTACATTTTCAGCTAGGTCATTTCTTGCAGATTATATTTAGCTCATTATTACTTTGGAATTATATTGAATGTGAAGGATTTTCATGTAACCAAAATCATGAGGGCGTTACCTTACAAACATACATCTACTACCCAAAGATATAACACAGCACACTTGTAACACTTTTAAATCAGTGTGCATTGCTACTTTCAGGAAAAAAATAGTCCGATTTGTGCAACTATTATTTCACTATTTCTTATACGCAAAAAATGAACAAATTCCTGTGTACTGGGAAAAGATCTAAAGTGGCCAAACCACAGAAATTCTATATAAGCTTTATAAAGCTACTTGATATTACTAATACAATGGATGCAAATCACTCATGCAAATCTCTGGGTTTTGGTTGGCTTCTAATCATCAGAACATCTGTATGCCTATTAATTTATTGAGTTTATGACACATTCAATATTTATCTCTTCACCGAATCCTAAATATTAATTAAAATAGAAGCTACTATTAATGGTAGAAAGTACTAGGCCTCTTTCCAAGAGGCTAAAAAGAGTCAAGATCTGCAATAACTGTAGAAAAGAGAAACAGGGGAAGGAGCTCCAGAGTTAGGGAATTACAGGAGCTATAGAAGCAAGGAGGACATAAAGATGTGGTGTTTAGGAAGGCGCAGAGAGTCAGTGGTTTGGGAAAGATGCATATGGAGGAAAAGCTAAGAAAGTAGATGGGGAAGACATGTAAGCAATATAGTGGCAGAAGTAGACAGAGGAGTCCAAGAAACAGAAGGAAAAAAAAAAAAAAAAAAAAGAGAGAGAGGTCTAGGCTGAGCTCAGGCAGAATGGCAGAAGAGCAAGAAATACCAGGATACCAGGAACTCTGGTAACATTTTAGACCTGGAGGTCATCTTAAAAATTCTAATTCATCATATTTCGGGGCAAATATTAGTTAAAAGAAAAAAAAAAAAAAAAAAAAAGCACAGTACCAACTACTGTTAATATTATCTCAAATTGAGAGAGCCCTTGAGGTCAATGTAGAAGGTCAACAAAGCCAGTGATCCACATTTCACTTGATTTCCAGATCTTTTCAAGTTTATGGTAAATGTTGTTTTGTTTTAATTTTAAAGTCAGGAAACTACATCTAAGGATATTAGATATAGAGAAAGTTGAAGAGCTGAGCTTTCAGAAGTGAGAAAATGACAGAATAAAACTTACTTATGCTACTTTCATCCCCATTCTGCATGCACCTTATGACAAAGCCCTTAATTACATGACGGCATACTATTTCTTCCATAAAGGAACTATTTTTATTCAGTACACAAGATGAACAGGGCTTTAAGATACTTCAGGGGCTGACTGTTGTATCTGCATGTCCTCTTTTAGAAATAATTAAAAGTAGAAGCTAAAAGACACAGGATTTGGGGAAAGAGAAAGAACATTAAAGAATTTTAATGTCACCCTGGCATTCCAGCTTTGTTATGTCTCGGTTTGGGTACCCAAGAATGGACATTCACGCATGGTAAAATTGAGCTTACTCTCTTTGCAGTTGCCTGCGCCACAGACGCAAGAAGAGGACAGTAGTAATACACTTTTAAAGGGATAATAAAAATAGGTTTAGGAGCAGCCATGAAGCAATTACTCAGTGTGATAAGACAACCAGAGAAATTCCCAGAAACAAAATGAATTCTGCAGTCAGTTAAGATTTTGGATGGTGTAACATAAATAAGGCCTGAGGCTAAACCACATAATGAACAGGATAAAAAGAAATATTGGATAACCATTTTTTCGCCTATAAGCCAGAGGTCTTATGGGAGAAAAATTATATATGATCATATAATTAAAGATTATATCATAACACATATGCACAGGAGGATGAAATAAGGTTGAGCAGGAAACATTTATTCCTGTCTTCCTTCTTTTCTGACTTTAAATATTTTCAGCCCGCTGTTTTCAAAGCAGTGTTAGAACAGAGAAGCATTTCGGTTTTGCATAGCGATAGCAAATGGAAGTAAGTTTTAAGAACTGATTAATATTATAACTGTAAACTAATTCTGTTTAGTTCTGTCATTAAATTACCAGAAAAAAGAATGAAGAGCCAAAGCCAATTGTCACTACTTTGATGTATAATCATGTCCCAAAGTGCACATTGCATATGATATTTCTCTTCTCCATGATATTTGATGAAGTAATTACAGAACAGAGAAATCTGTTAAGTTCCTGGGAAACCTGCTGCTAACCACAGCCTGACATACCTGAAAACCTACCCAACCATCATCAGCCTCAGTGTTTCCTTACCATCGTCTCTCTGACTCTACCAGCCCAAATGGAATTCAGGGAAACTTTCTGAGCTTTTACCGTGTTTTGAAACACTTTCCCAGTGCCATCTTTAACATAAAAGTTAGAGAATTAGAATTAGTCCAGGGAAGTCAGCGGCAAAGTTTTGGGGAATCCATTACTGGAATGCTGTCACTGAACTGACAAATAAATAAAAACATACTGAAAATCCAACCACAGTTAATTGGCTGATGCCAGAAAAACATTCTTGCTGTGCTTGTTGGGCAAAACTTTGCTTAAAAAATTATTTCACTACATCCTCCATGATTAACAAAAACTGGACTCTTTCTAAATATATATAAAGTTAAGCTCTATTGATATTGACAATATGAGAAAAGTAAATTTTTATTACCTAGTTCAATCTAAAGATGGCTATCACCCACATCACCTTGGTCAGCTTTCTTACTCCAGAGGCATCACTAAGGTATCACTACTTCTGTGCTTCTGTGCATAGGGGAAAAAAATAAAAATAAAAACAACAGCTTCCCTTCTTGCTGAAGAAGCTACTAAGTCAGATAGCCCAGGTGCTGTATTAGTGCTGGGGTTCAGTGAGAATGTGAGTCCAGTTTTAAGACTCCAGAAAGCATCTAGATCCAAAATGTTTCTACCTGGAGACACAGAGCGCTGAAGTGTGGAAGTTCCTTCTCTCAGGCTGAATCCACAAAAGCATGCATGGCACCTTTCTCTTGGTTTTCTTCTGCATTTCATTTTAGTTCTTCCTCAGCTTCAGCAATTCAGACATTCTAAAAGAGAAACTTAAAGATAGTTAAATTAGGAGCATAATAGAAAAAAAAAAGATTTCTAGTAACACTGAAAATGGAGCTACTCTGACAGTAAGGTAAAACAGTGCCCCCATTTTAGCACCTGAGCTCAGTCTTAAAAATTTTCCAATGTATTTTACTGCATTTAATGAAGCCTTTCTATGTCAGTCACGTTCAGACATAAAAGCAATTCAAAGCCCAACATTTGCAGCTTTCAATTTAAGTTTCACATAGCAATAAAACAGTTCTCTAACATAGAGCAATTGTTAAACTTGCCTAATTATTGGAGAAAAGGGAGGATCCTCAAATGGGCTCCAAAACCAGACAGTAAATTAGCAGCTGGTTAACATTACCAAAATGAGTAATGAAGTACCAGTGACAGCTGGATGAGTTCTAGAAAGGCTCTGATGTAGCAAGGTAATTTCTCTGTTATAGAGAGAGACCCTTTTGGTGTCATTGACCTGATAATAAAATGCATCTTCACTTAAGCTATGAAGTAGTGCTAGGACAACACAGACAGAATTATAGTAACGCAGTAGACTTAAGCTGGCAAGAGAGTCTTAAATAGTTTGTTCCCTTTCCATGGCTAAGACAAGTATTAGCCTGATGAGTTGATGCAGTAAAAGTTGTGACAAAATGACAGAAAGAAATAAAGGCAAATTTAACCCACCTGAGTGTTCTGAGCTTGTAACACATCTGATAACATGGACATTGCAAATTTCTGGTCTGTTATTGTCAAATGTTTCATCATTTCAAAGATACAGACCAGATGAATTAAAAAGATATCAAAATCAGTTTATGGAAGAATTCCAAAATCTTACCTTATACTGCTACAAACATTACTTGAATGTTCAAAAAGGGGAATGTGCCGGGCACAGAATATCTGGCAGCAAAATTCACTATTCCCTTCTTGCTGCTAAAATATAGGAAAATGCAATCACTGCCTAACACTTCGAAAAAAATGTCAGTATATGTTTAAGGCTAAAGTTAATCATCTATCTGAAATTGACTCAGAAAAAGAAGATTCCCTGGTTATCACAGAGTATCTTCTTTCCTGCTAGTGCCTGAGGCAGAAAGCAAGCCAGATTTCTCATCTTGTGCTGCTTACCTAGGAATACCATATTGCCCACTTGAAAACCTTTTCCACAAAAAAAAAAAAATAAAAAAAAAAATAAAAAAAAAAAAATCAATAATTGTGATGCAAATAAGAACATTTTTATAGAAATTGTGTTGGAGAATTGAAAGGATTGCATTTTTTCAACAAATCTAATTATCAGCCTAGTTCAAGCAATTTCAAGCAACTCCCTGAGGAAAAGTTAACATGTCTTAAACTTACTCTCCCTGCCTATCCTGCATGGCCTCCATGCAAAATAAAATAAGTCATGAACAACCATCATTTGAGACAACAGCACTTCAAAATTAATTTCACACTAAATGAAATATACTGCCAGCAGGAAGAGACAAAGGTAAGACCTTCAAATATATTTTGTTCCTTATTTTGCAAAAGATAGAGCAGAAATGAGGCAAGAGAATGAGACTTTTGCACATCTTATAAATACTTAGTTGGAAATAGTTACAGTGTAGATTGTGTTATTATTCAATGGCATACAACTTCTGCAACTCTAAAGTGACAATATTATTTAGATCTACTTAGTTGTATATAAAATGTCTTTTGCTTATAAAAAGGATTTGAAAGTTAGATCAGCTTTTTGTATCTTTCACTGTTTATTCTTTAATATTGTAGCACATATTTAATTCAATTAAAAATATATTTTTTTGTAAAGTAGAAGTGTTCTCTGCCTTGCCAGCATATCTACTAGATTTTACAGTCAATCTTATACACAAATTTTTCTATATTCAGAAATGTTCTGTAGGCATTAAATGCATATATTTTGTTTGGCACCATTCTCTGATTACTTACCAGCATTTGCACATTTCACTAATTGTCAGCCTGCTGTTCCCTAGCACTTTAACTGTTGTTGTTTGGTAAGAAAAAGAAAGAGTAAGATGTATCATCAAGTTTAAAAAAAAATTGACAGACTTATCTGTGCTAGTCTTTTTAAACTTCAGACCAACGAGAAATAAACTGTTTTATCCCATTGAGCCTAAACAACAAAGCAAGGGGGGTTTTCCTGCAGATTTAGTGTAAAAGTCCCCAGATGACAAACACAAAAGCCTAGATATCAAACAGGATGAAAATGCTGATGTTCAACACCTGCACTGCATGAGGGCCAAGAAGTAAGCCCAAGCCTTTGCTAACTAACACACCTGCTTGACAGTGTGGTTTTAACCCTTTCTTTTGCCTTCTCAAATTCCTTACTTAAAATCAGACAGGATTTTAACAGAACGGATTCTCTTCTAAAAGAGATGTTAAAGCACAATTTTAAAAGAGAAATAGCACTCTGCTTGTTGTCAAAAGGTATTATGGGGTTATTGCACTGGTGTTAATAGGCTATTTATCCTCACAGATTTTTAATAACACTAGAAGGTATTATTTGCAGCTGCAGTAGTGTGGGGGAAAAAGTTGTGCTGCCTGTGTGCTCTCTCTGCCTATCAAAATATTTATATCATCCTGCTGTTATATCTGGTCACTGCTGCTCAAAAAAAAAAAAGAGTGGTCTGATCTTTCTCCCTGTTTTCCACAAGGCGCTGTGGAACAACTGTGGGTTGTGCAGCCAAAGGTAGTGAGCCCAGGTATATGCTAGAATTTCTTTTGCAGGCCACTGTGGCTCAACGCTAATGCTGAAGTGCATGGAGCACATTGGTAATGTCACAATCCATGCTGAAGTGGTTCTTACACTCCACTATTCCTCAGNGGCTATTTATCCTCACAGATTTTAAATAACACTAGAAGGTATTATTTGCAGCTGCAGTAGTGTGGGAGGAAAAAGTTGTGTTGTCTGTGTGCTCTCTCTGCCTATCAAAATGTTTATATCATCCTGCTGTTATATCTGATCGTTGCTGCTCAAAAAAAACCTGAGTGGTCTGATCTTTCTCCCTGCTTTTCACAAGGCGCTGTGGAACAACTGTGGGTTGTGCAGCCACAGGTAGTGAGCCCAGGTATATGGAATATATAGAATATATAGAATTTCTTCTGCAGGCCACCGTGGCTCAACGCTAATGCTGAAGTGCATGGAGCACATTGGTAATGTCACAATCCATGCTGAAGTGGTTCTTACACTCCACTATTCCTCAGTCCTTAAAAAAAAAAAAAGATTATTTGACAATTTTTCCTCTGTCATAGTTTGCTAAATAAATAATAAAAGTGTGGGTCATATTATTAGGCTCTCACTCACTTTTAAGATAATCCACAAGGCTAAATGTCATTGTAGATAAAAGCAGTTTGCTTAACAAAATGTATACAGGAATGCTAATATGTAATTTTAAGTCAATATTGCCCTCTGTTTTCTTCACCATTCCATGCAGAGATAATGTCATAGTGTTTTCTGTTAGAGTTTATTGCCTGGAAAGTTTTAAATGAATTCCAATACAGTCATTTTATACTAAAATAACATGAAATACTGCATACATGAGATAGATAGTTCTGCTTCGTGCATCAGAAAAGAGTAAAGGCAGAAGGGTGGTATCAATTCAGCATGACTATGGCTGTGTAAACTGCATTTCCCCCCCTTNTATCAATTCAGCATGACTATGGCTGTGTCATGCTGTGTCACTGTGCATTTCCCCCCCTCCCACTCTAGCAGGATATGCTCACACCAGCGAAGCAGCATCAGGAGCTCTAATTTTGTAGCAGAAATTATTTTAAAACAAGTTTAAAAGTAAGTTTATTAACTAATATCAAGAATTTTACTTATTTTGAATGTGAGGCTTATTTGAAGTTTTGTCATCTTTGCTTCCATGTTAGGAAAAAAAAACACCTACAGAACTACTAGGCAAGAGCAGTTCAATATTCCTTCATTTCTATGACAGCTCAGTTAGATGAAGAGATAGATATCATTTAGGGTAATTATTTTTCAAGTCTGGACCCCAAAGAGGAACCGATTAAGCAGCGGAGAACCTGACAATCAATTGTCATCACTTGAGATGGTTGAGCAGCAACTTAGTCCTGAATACAGAGGGTGTCAGATTAGCAATTTGTCAAGGGGAGCCCCTTCCAGAGAAGTAGCCCTGTTGACAAACACGGAGGCTCACGAGTCTCCTTAGGACCTCTGAATAGGCCTTTAGGAGTGTTTGAAAGTGATAAGGAAACTGAGCCTGGAGGCACATGTGGTTGTAATTATATGACCTAGATTTGTATACTTTTCTACTACTTACAATAAAACTGTCTTAAAGAAAGATCCTTTCAGTGTCATTGACCTGACAATAAAATGCCTCTTCCCTTAAGCTGAGAAATAACACTATGAAAACTGTGTTAATTTTTAGACATTTGGCAAAATCTGTGTTAGCCCATTTCAGCTTTTTGCCTCATCTTTGCTAAAGCAGAGTGAGCACAGGTCTGGAGATCTGGAAAAGGCTCCCCATAGGCTATGGAACCTAAGGGAGCTAAGACACGAGGTCATATTCCTTTGAAAGAGTAGCAGGCAGAAACCTTGTACTTGCAAGACTCGCCAGGGTAGTCAAGAGACTAATATCTCAGAGCTGAAAGCTTCTAAGTCCTGAGACTCTGGAGTGCAGTGTCCAGCACACTGAGACTCAGCCTGTGAATCCTAGCTGGAGGTCATTGTAAAGGGAGGAGTTTGCCAGAACTTTAGCAGTCGTCATGTTATCAAGCAAAATGTGAGCAATGGTGGGACTCTATAGAAACCTGAGGAGATTGTTAAATGATGAGTCCACCCATCCTGTCCTCTGAGGGTATTTGGGGTGCGGGGTAGAAAGTCCTGAAACATGTTCAACAGTGACAAAATGAAATATTTTCTTCATATTACATGATCCCAGAAGAAAGGACCACAACATTTTAAGGGTTATCACTCTACCAAATATGTCTCAAGTGTTGGCACGCTTCCAAAGAATATTCTTTTCTCCTTTGCAAAAACTTTTGGCTATCTCCTTGTGGAAACAAAGAAATGGCGAGTGAAATGCCTTTTGACTTGCCACTTCCTGTAGTCATCCTTTTAACCTCCATCTGAACTTTCACATTAGTTAAAATTTAGATTGACCCTTCAAACAGTGCTAAAAAGTGCTGACAGTGTTGGGATAAAGGTTTGAACACACTAATAGGTTTTAGTGTCTGATACTTTTGATAATCTGACGCTGAGTGTCATGGGTCTCCCTGAGTGGATTCCATCTGTCTCATAAAGTTATGTATTGAAGCAGAAAGCAGCACTTTGATCTTCCCCACACGAAGACCCTAGTGTCCCATAAAATCAGCAAGATGCTCTTGTTCACTGAAAAGTCCAGTCTTGGACTTGTTGATTGGCAGGCCCATAATACCTGTTAGCATACATACCTTTTCCTCCCTCATTCATGTCAAGCTTCAGTGACACAACCAACCCACGAACGCTGGTGAAAGTCAAAGCCTTGATGATCAGAACACTATCACCTAGCATTAGGCCACATTGGCGTAGTTTCAGTTAAGACTATAAATTCAATATTAATGGTTTTACTCTGCAGTAAAATACGCTGTAGTTAATAAAAATATCAGTAATGTTATTTGCTGGTCTTTAGTGAGGTGTTTTGAGATCTATAGATGTCCTGCACAATGCGGGTTGTTACAAAAATGTGATGACCCTATTGGGTTGCTTCAGATTAATATTTCTGTAGTAGGAAACGGGTGAAGAGCAGCTTTTTTCTTTCTTTTAAAATGAAGTGCACACTGAGTTACATAAAATCTGTGCTCAGAGCTTCAGCTGCTCCTGCTCCACCTGAACGGGAGGCCAGAGGCCGAGGCTCTTCCCCACCAAGCGCTCCTCCACAGCACAGCACAGCGTAGCGCACCCCGGGTGCCGGCACCGTCCCTCCTCACCCAGCGAGTGCAGTCCCGCACCGGGAGCTGCTGCCGGTTCATCCGGGAGCTCCACAAGATCCCCGCAGCCGCCTCTTCTGGGGAAACCCAAGCAGGGCTGGATCCCAGCTGGCTTCCAACGGCCCCAGCAAAAGGAGCCCTAGGAGCCCTCAGGGGATCCCCGCACCCTGGCTCAGCGTCCACAGAGCAGAGCTGCCGTGCCTGAGTACTTTCATGCTGACAGATGTGGAGAAGGTTTTTCCCTCAGTGACTTATCAAGTTCCTTCAAGAATTATGCTGAATAGCTGCAAAAAAAAAAAAAAAAAAAGAAGCCCAGGTGCCTCTACTCCCTACAGCTACCCCTTCACACACAAAAACACTTGTTTAGGTCATTGTGTGTGTACTCGGTGTAAATAGCATCTGTCACTGAAAATATTGGGTCTAGGATTACCTGACATACAGGAAAATCCTTATAGAGCTATACGGAGATTTATGAAATAAATCTCATTAACTTATTTTATTCTTCATGCCTTCTGAGGAAGTATTTTTCAGTCTATTTGTTTAAATGGCAGTGTGATTTATGTATCATCTGTAAGAGATGGGCTTCTTTTTCCAGCTGCTTGCCATATAATCGGTTAAGTTTAATCACACTTTGAGTGCAGTTCTAATCATGAACAAATGTCTTATTCTCCTATTATTGTAAGTGCCAATAATATTGACATGAATGCTAACATGAATATTGAAGTTGTGTCCTGTATTATGTCATCTATTTCCAAAACCAGAAGCCAAAATGGCTTTTCATGTAATTTAAAGTTATGTCATTAGATGGCAGTGTAACATTCGAAACAAAGGTTTCCTCTGTGAACTATGTATGTATTTCACATTTACTAAAAGAAGCACTTGATTTTATGTTAGGTGATAAATCTAATCTTTTTCTAAAGAGCAGTTTACTTTTACATTCTTGCCTAATTCCGTTATACTCATTTTCTCCTACAGGTGTATCAAGGTAGAGGAGAAGCATTACAACAGAAAACAGAACGTCGAGTTACATGTTAAATAAGCAACTTTTTTTTTTCATTGAAAGCAGTAAATAAAATAAATAAATAAAAAAGCCATCTGCAATGAGGTGCAAAAGGGTACCACTGTATGCATGGATAAGGCAATGAGATGGCATATGAAATTCAATATAAAAAGAGCATGTAAAAAAAAAGCTATTCCACATGGCAATGGTCTCTGAACTAGCTATTGAGACCTAGATCAAACACTTTAGTGTTGTAACAGATAACTATGAAAATGTCATCTCAGTTCTCAGGAGCAGTCAAAAAATCCAGAGAAAGTGATAGGAATTGTTTTAAAATAATTCCTGCTGGGAAGACAAAACAAAAAACAGTTTTCTATCACCCGTGATATGCCCAGAACTTAACTGCGGTGGCTAGTTTCATCACCAGTGCCAAAAGAAAGAACAAGGTGGTAAATCATATCTTATTTATTAAAAAATGTAATTTTCTGGCAGGAAAAAGGAGACCATGATCCAGTAAACAACACTGGGAATTTAATTTTAAGATACACTTTCAGATGATACACTTGAGCATCCTTATTGCTAGTTTCTGCTATTCAAGGACCTGGGGGATGAAAGAATTGTGCTGGGGAAGTATCACTATATGCTTCTCCTGTTCTTTTCTTCTTCCCTTGAAATCTGCCATTGGCCATGTGATAGGACAGTATTATTGATCGACAGACCCTCTGATCTTACCTGGTACCTCTATTCCTATAAAATAACTAACCAAAATTATTCCTACTAATTCATGCTATTTATTTGCTTCCATTCATATTTCACATGATTCTGAAGTGCCACACAGTCCAAAGGATAGTTTCTTTGATTTTTCTGGGGTTAACTCTGACCATGTGATGCATTTGGTCTACTTTCAATTTCCCATTTTTTCCCAATTCCATGTACAATTTTCAGCATTTTGAATCATTACATCCTTCTCGGCCTGCACGTATTTTCAATCAAACAGCTTTTTATCTTGCTAGATGAAAACAACAGGGACCGGCCACACTACCTCTTCTTCAGCACTTCTTCAGTGCTGCTGTTCTGAGGGCAGTAGAGTTCCTCTGGGAAAAAAAATAAAACACAGTTTAAAATGAGATTTTTCATCTCTGCCTGTTTTTACAATATAATTTAGAATTCCTTTCTACTAACAAAGATACTGTTGCACTATTTCTTTTGATTTTAGATGTGCTTTTCAAGGTTATAGGACTAGTACTACAGGTGCCTGATAAGAGCAAGCAAATTTAATGTTGCACTGTCCTGTGTGCAGAAATCTTGGCCGTGCTGACAAGGACTGTTCTTGTTTCCCATTATTCCCTGAGGGATATCTGTGTTTCCAACAATCTCTGATGTGAGGAGCAATGCAAGGAGTTCTGTTTCTTTACAATTTGCCTTTCTGCTGTGCAGACTCCACACAGAAATGCCATGTCCATTCACGGACACATATTCCAAGGACTCGGAAAGCTTTTCTGTAGCAGGTGGAGGCTAAGGCCACAGAATTACAGATGTGTTGCAAATTCCGTGTCAAGGCTGTCACTGTATTTGAACTGTCTCAGGGTTGTCCCATGTGTGTCAAATTAGCACACATTTTTCCTTTTTCTTTTTTTTTCATGTCCAGTGGTACATGCCAGTACAAGCATGTCACAAATTCTGCCACTAGTCTTCTCTGGAAATGTCTCGCTCTCTTGCTGCCTTTCTTTTTGCTATATTTTAAATAGCATGATTATTTTGCCCTTACTTTTTTTTTCAAACTTCATTCAAAACATAGGATGCTCTCAGTTTAATCTTTTTTTTTATCCTGTCAGTAAGTTACTCTGTTCCAGGAAATTTGAAAACAGCAAACAAGTGTTAGCAGGAATAGTTGTGGAAAGACTACATATACTGTGATCAGATGATGACAAGCACAAAATAAATAATAATAAACAAAAGGAAAAAACACAGATCAAATAAGAAAATAGTTTTCTTAGCAATAATAATCTATGAATGATATTGTTTTACTTTGTACTTTTCTGTGTTTTTGCATCTATTCAATTAGAAACTTTTTTTTTCCTATGATGGCTTTAAGTTACCGAACAGAAATATAACCATGTTAAGGAGGTCCTTAAAAATGAAATTCAGGATTGTTATTATTATTATACTAGCAATAATATACTGCAGATCATGTTTTATGAATTCATTAAGATGCATCATAGGTGTCTGGAGTTCCCAGTGCACCTGAAGCGCTTGCTAATGGCTCTGCAGAATGTGTCCTGTCATGCCTGAGTGTTGAAATGCTTTCTGGTAGAACTTGTCTTCTTCATATAGGATACAATCAGATGTGAAACATAACATTCTCAGATTAACATTTACTAATATATTAATGTTTCAAATAGAAAAATAAATATCTTTGAAGATCATTTTCCAAAGATACTAGAAAAACATGAATGTGATACAGAACCATTAAAGGCACATGAAAAATGGTGAAAATATAAATAAAAAACACACACACTACAGAGCTGAATCTGAGTAGGTAACTCTAGTAGGATTTTATCTATGAGAGAATGAGTCATAGATGGGGACAAAGTCAGTTGCGCAAAGTAATTAGATATAGGGTCACAGCTTTTGGGTCATCAGTCACTGTGGCCAAAAGCTGCTGCTGTCAAATTACTCTTTGATGAATATTCACTATCAAATAAATTCATGCTCCTCATGCACTTTGTAGAGAGTGAGAAAAACACCACTATGTTTGCCAGTAATCACCCTGTTTGACTACTAAAATACCTAATGGTTAGTGATAGGAAAACCTGTCCCACCAGAGGCCTTGGGTGCCATAGTTCAGAGAAAATGGAAAGTGGTGTGCAATTTCACAGAACTTTCAAAGAAAAAAAGCTACCCTGCCTTTAAAGGGGAGGCAGCCAATGGGATGTGCTTTGGATCAGACAGAGTCTGATCCTCTTTCCCAGTTATGTATCCAAAGGGCGAAATGGCAGCAGAGCAGTTTGATGTCAGGCTGCCTCTCCTGCCTGAACACACACTTCTGCCTGCACACACCTTCCCTGGTGCTCGGTGCAAACCGAAGCGTTCGCGTCCCTTCCCTCCCCTGCTCCTCTGTGGGTGCCACCCGCCTCCTCTGCACGCCCACGTTAGCATTCCAGGCTAGGGCAGCCACGCCAGCGGGTATTTGCCATGTCCCAGGAGTTTCCTTGGTTTCCTTCCAAGGTTTCCTTGGGAGGAGTAAGAGATGCCCCTCTATACAAACTAAGGCACCTAGGTTTCCTTGGCCAGAAAAGATGTGGTCTCACCAGTGAAATGGAAGATACTGATTGATAAAGGAGTTCAGTCTATCATTCCAGAAAATGTGAGAGTCATTGGGAAGACTGAGATGAGGTAAAAAGAAGAGTGTGATTTGTGAAGGGAAGGCAGGAGGTTATATATAGATAAGAATAAAAATCAGTGGTTGAGAGAGCAGCTTTTGGAGAGAATCAACTTCATGGAGAGTAAAGTGGTTCCAGAAAACTATAGAGATGGAAACAAGTAATCATGAAGATGGGACTGGATGATTTTCTATTATATATTAATTCTGTCTTACTGTTCTCAGCATTTCGGTGCACTGAATAATTATGTCTTAGGAAAAGAGAAGCTGATTAGCATTGATTTGATTAGCTGAGTATTCCTGTATATTTCCAGCAGTCTTAAAAGATGTGAGAGTTTCATTCTGAACTGTATATATCTGCGTCTTTGCCTAGTCGTATGAAAAATAAGTGCTACATCTAGTAAATCAATAACAAATACATTCACCTGTAATATCGTTACACAGTTATGGATTTCATATAGGAAAGCAGAGCAGCCTATTTCCCTCTTTCCTGCTCTTCTTCTCTCTCTCTCTCTCTTTTTTTTTTTCCTTTAGCTACGTGCAGGAAAACCTGAACAAGAAAATAAAGTTCAAATAAACCCAAAGATCAAAAATATATATCTTTTGAATATTTTCCCTTTACTATCAGATCTCCTCTGCTGATTTGTATAGGTTACCTAGTAGAAACAATGTATGAGACTCTGTCTTCAGATCTCTGATAGGAAATCCCCAGTGCAGCAATAAATATTATATTTATGGCAGGCAATTGGCAAGCTACCTTAATCATGATAGTCCCTGGCTGACAATCACACAAAAGTGAGACCAGAAAGTATATCTTAAATGTTTCAGCATTTGGATTTTCCTAACTACTCCTTTCAAGTTCTTTATGAACAACTTGTATATAGATCAAAACATGCTAATTTCATCATTGCTGGCCAACATCATAAAAGAAACATATGAAAACATACGGGCACACTCACCAACTTTTTAAGCAACCAAATCTTTCATAGAACTATTGAAGTCTTTTCATGAGATAAAAAGATGCTTGCTGTTTTGAAACAATAGTGTCCTTTTTTTTTAAGATGAGAAGATGTGAAAGTGCTATGTGTCATTCATCATTTGTCACCTTTTCATTTAAAACACTGTCAAAGGACTGAGTAAATGTGCGAGGGAAATAAGGGCTAATACATTGTACAGCCACAGAAGGGCTTGGTTTTTGAGCTCAACCTCAGTGCCTAAGTCCCCAAAGCAGCAATGGCAGGATAAACACCAATAGAGAATTCACTGCACCTGAATATGGCAAATGCCACCTTCTGCTGTAGTGACAGCTTTGCAAGGAGCACTGATGAGCTGCAGGAGATGTGTTCTCGGTCATGCTCAGGAAATACATCATCAAGAGGACAAAAAGAGAGGGGAGAAGTGTTAAGAAAAGGAAAAATTGTCAACAAAATAGAGAAAGTAATGCTACAATCTGCAAATAACCTAGGATGAAACGAACTGAGCTCTTCAATGTGTATATGCCATGGAGAAAACCTACAGAAACACCTACATATTGTTTATTTCATTTGTTTGCCCAGCACCAGCAATAATGCAAGCCCTCTATGTAGATAAGATTAGCAAGCACATTCCTAAATAAAAGAGGTTATAAGCCACAAAACCACAACCATCACATCAATGCTGGAGTCTCAGACCCAATTTTAGCAAAAAAATTAAATGCAATAGGGTGACTGCATGGTATTAAATACTACACAACACATTTCAAATGAGCGAGGAGTTCAGCCCACACCCTACACCACTCGCTAAGCACAAAACTCACCTCTGGAAATGGTCTCATTTTGAAATAGATACCTATAGCATCACGCCCCAAAAGAGAAAATATGAGCAGCTAAGTGCTGCGCTGCACAGGACTTTATGGTTTAATGATGAGCACTTTCTATTACATTAAGGTGATAGCATAGAATTAAGGGCATTTGCTGCCCATCTGATAACTGTTAAGTACTGGATTCTAGATCACTTAAAAAAAGAAAGTGATCAAGCTTGTACAAAGCAAGCTTCTCATAACAAGCATCTGCTAACTGCTTATTTGACAAATAAGACCATGGAAAGGGTAGAAAAAAATGGGGTGAAGGAAAGAGCAGTAATAAAAAAACAGATCTCTGTCCAGATCTCTGCACTAAGGGGCTCTTAGCTCTTAGAGACTAGCTAAAGGGATTTTCATACAAAAAAAAAAAAAAAAAGAGAAAGTCTCAGGTATATCTGGAAACCCCACTGCTGTGCCCATGTGTCCAGAATTGTGCCAAGGGCACCTTACAGCCACTTTTGTTAAAAACCGCTGGAAGACCTTGCATGACTAACTAAGACATGAAGTTGTTCTCTGAAGGAGTCACCCACTGGAATTATTATTTGCAAGAATAAAGGAAATACCTGTAACTGATTTGCAAAGCCTCTTTCACAAATACATGCTAGGGTAGGCATATATGCCAAGAGGTGATATCTGGGAGGCACACGTGACGTGTAACTGGGGCTCTGTTCACAAGAGAAGCAACATTCAGAATATGGAGGTATCCATGCACATAGCAGTTTGTGATATTTTTAGTGAGAGTAAACAGTGATTCAATTTTCCTATACAATAGGTTCAAAATACATAAATCGAGGTTTTATCACAGAATTTTTTTTCTTAATCTCATTTTCAAAAGGCTTTCTAACTCTCTTACTTTTTTCCCTGTGAACTGCATTTACTAAAGATTTGCCAAGGTAGCAATACCAGTAGCACTCCAATCACCCTCAAAATACAGAGACCTTTGGTCACCACTAGTTTAATTAATATTTTCTCTTTTTGTTAAAGCTCTAGAACAGTTGTAGTGTCTGATCATGTTGCAGATGAAATAGTTGTCTTGGCAAGTTGCCAACCAGTTTCTTTTTGAAATTTAATACATCTCCAACTGACAATAGAAGTAATTCTTTGACCTCTTCTCTCTTTTTTTTTTCTTTATTTGTGCACAACTTATTCATAACAATTTCATGGTTAATTATGTTCTACCTGATGAACTACTTACACCTTTCTGTCCTTCTGTTCATATATTTCTGGCTAAAAAAAAATACGACACTGGGCTGAAAACTTTATAACAATAACATAGGTAAAACCTAAGTTTTACTATAACTTGACCATAAACTCAAAGTTTTCTCAGTTAACATCTTGATGGTATATATCAACATCAGAATTCACTTTCCTTCTTTATAGCAGTGTGTTGCTTCTCTTGTACTGAAAGAAGCCCATATATAGAGAGACATACACTGACACCTATTACCAAACAGCAACAAGATCACCACAATATGTCGTATTATATGAATATGTTTTTGCAAAAGAAACTGTTTTAAGAGAACTATATGAGGAAAAGCAGGTTAATTGCTCACATCCAGGAAGTTTAGAATTCTACCACCAGGTTCCTTAACCATATGAAAAGCTTAGTTTACTTTTCTTCTTCATCAAAGTAAATGACCTGGAGGAGAATTGACTTCAGCTCCTAGGCCTGGCTGGGCTTCTATGACGAATGCCCCAAATACACATTTGTCTTATCCGTACCCTCCTTACAAAGCAGTGGAGCTGCAGTACTGTGCCTGATCTTGTGCAGCCATATTATGTTGATACTCCTCTAGTCTTCAAAAGGTTGTGTTATTAAAAAAAATCTCAGGGAATTCAACAGCAGTAAAGTCAATAGCTTTGCTCACATGAAAAGCAAAAGCAGCAAAAGAAGGGAGGAAGACTTCCAAAAGATCTCCTCTCTGATATTATCTCCGTACCATAGGGAGCTAGACAAAAAAGTCTTAATTATTTTACCACAAAGCTTTCAGGATTATAGCATAGGTTTTGTCCAGTATGTTGAGGCAATAGCGAAGATGCATTTCTGAGGTGTAAATACTCCTTACTTCAATTTAGTTCTTTGCCATATAGGAAAGGAATGAGGCATAATGGTATAGGTTTGTAAAGGCATAAATAGAGCCACAGTAGGCTGGTACTAGTCTGATTACACCAATTAAAAAAAAAAAAAAGAAAAGTCACACCCATAACTGATATAGCTGCTGGTAAAGAACTATGTTAAGATAAGGCCTCACAAAGTTACTGAGCGGGGATTGGATGACTATGAAAAATGTGTAAAAAGGAAAATCACTAAGACATGTTTTGAGGTGGTAAGGAAGGGTATTATGAAAGTGCATTTCTTAAATGATTCTCACACTTTGCAAAGTAAATTCTGCAACAGCCTGGAGTGCTGCTGGAGTGAGTGGCTGTACCAGTGAACTGAACTTCAAATAATGTCAGAGAGGCTGGCGGGCGCATCTGGCTGTGAAAGATGTCACCTATAAGCTCATGACAGAAACCACAAAGACGCAGACTGCACCAAACTACACCAAAATGCAAGTACAAATGGCTCAGAATCATGAGAAGATGGTGTGCCTTTTAGACTAGCTGTGTGCTTTTTCTGACTATATCAGCTCCTCTAGGAGAAAACACTGCTCTTTCCTAAATGCTTGGATTCTCCTATATCCTGCCTCCTATATTACAGCTACAGGACATACCATACTGCATAAACTTTAATGGCTATTCTGCCCTCTGCAGAAGAACATAAAGATTAATAACAAAGGTAACAATTTTGCTTCAAATACGCACAAAAGTGATTCTTATTTTTTCTAAAGTCCTATGTCTGGCTAGAATATTATGTATGACACAACTTGGAAAACAGAATGGTAGAGAGCAAATCATAAAAAGGAATGCAGAACTGGCAAGAAGCACCCGATTTTCAGATAGCTCTGAGATCAAAGGGTAAAAAGTTTTTGATTTTCTAAGAGAGCAAATGAGAAGCACCAAGTGGAGTTGCACCTGCTATGCAAAAGTATCCATAGCTACGTTGAATCGTTCTCCTACCTCCAATAAAATGGGAAGGGAGAATAAGGTGGCCAAACACGCAGGGATTTATTTAAAATTGTGATGTTTTCTCTTAAACCTATTGAAAATGTAGGCAATACAGTTTACATGTAAAAAACATAGCATTGGGAGGTCTGAAGAAGTTGCCACTTGTTCATGCTGTCGCCTTCAGTGATTTCCTCTGAAGCTGAACGATGTCACTGCCTTCAGATTACACTTTCCACAACATTCATGCCATCCACAACTTCCAGGCTGATATGGTCTGATGCAAAGGAAAATGACTGGTAAATTAAATCAGTAATTCTGCTGGTTAAATACCAAACTCTCTCTATCCACCTGGCCTTTCTCCAGTGGAAGTGAAAGCCAAACAAACAAACAGTAACTGGCAACTTAAGGTACTAGTCTAATGTCAAAAGAAAATAGGTATTTCAAAGTGTGATTTCTGCTTCTATATCCTGCATCATCCATCTACATCCACAGCTATTTTCAAGTAGAGAATTATGATGGACAGAGATGATGATGGACAGAATAAAACAGAATGAAAATAAATGCTGCAAGATAAATTTAATTGGGAAAATGCAGAATCTGTTTTGGTGGGAATATATGGAACTGATTATAGGTTTTCAGTGCTCTGAAGATTTTGTACCATCATTCATCACCATAGAGCCTGCTGCATTACAGTATGTTCCAGGATTATTGATATTCTCTAAAATGATAATAGGGCAAGCAAATAAGAGTATATATGGCATTTTTTTCTTCACCTGTATACTGGCTAGATGCTTGGATTCTGAGACTTCAGATGAAGAATATTCACCACTTAAAGCTACTTTCAGTTGCTGGTTTGGACTGTGTCAAAATTGTTAAAATAAAAAAGCACAATAAGGATACAAAGTATATAGTCTAATAACAATTGCAGCCCTTGCCATCTTCAACATACTTTGAAAGAGCTGTGTGAACAGTGAACTGCTGATCCAAAGAAACATAACTCTATTACTGGTATGAGTTACACACTCAATATGTTTGCCAGAAATGCATGGGAATTATGCCCAGAGCAGCAGTCACAGGTTTGTTACACAATTTATGTGGACTAATTTTTTTTAACATACTGAAAAAAAAAACAAAAACTACTTAAAACTGTTCTGTTTAGTCATTGATCTTTTTTTAAGGGAACGCTGTGTTAACCATAAAAGCAATACCTCATGGTAATTTTAACTTGCAAATTTGCTTAGCAAACTATACTTGGGGTGCAACGTATCTTCCACTGCCTGTTGTAATGATATCCTTTAACCTCAGTAAGGTATATATTGCTAGCTATAAAATGCTGAACATCTTTTCATGCACCAGCAATCAATTTCTATTAGGGAGAAAGTTTCTTTTCCATGGTCCATACTAATTTATGCTCTTCCCTTTTTCTTTATTAAGTGGAATGAATTATGAAGTTCAATGAATGAATTTATGAAGTTCTGATACCATAAAGATTCTAGCAAGTATGTTATATACTGGAGAGCGTTTTCAACTAATACTTTGGTTTGATATAAGCAATACAGCTGCAGTACTTGAACCATCCATCTATGCATCCACAAAAAAAACCTGCAACTCAAAGCAGGATGTTTTGAAGTGGACCCAATGCTGCCACAGGCCTCAGGAAGAGAGACCTCCCCTGGGTGAGCATCTCACAGCAAGCCCCAGGACAGGAGAGCTCTAAATCACACAGGGCCTATCCAAAACCCTTTAGGATTCTCAGAGACACAGGAGATTTGTAGAGGAGTGTGTGTTTCATAACTGACAGTCCAGAGTTAGTGTAACAACGTAATCTATCTCATGCTCATGTTATAACTGGCACTGGGGACACGGCTCATCCTTTTCCTGAGAGAATTCGCTCAAAACATGGTGCTCAGATTATTCCCTAATGGAGACAATGGAGGTGAAAAAAAGGAATCTCCTTAGGCTGTTCTCTTCTCAGTCTCCTTAGGTTCCTCTGTACTCAGTGGAGAAACAAACCCTTCATTCAGCAGTGTCACGTTTTACTCTATTACTGTTCTACCTTAAACATTGTGGTAGACATGGAAAATTATTAAAATGCCTTAAACATTGATGGGACCCCTACACGAAAATTTCAAGTGATGCAGAGAATTCTAGTCATTCAGGTGTTAATACTAGGAGCCCTTTGGTAAAAATGTCATCAAGCACTTTGTCATCTGAATCAAGATTTTAAGTGCTAATACAGCTTGCTCTTCTAAGATAACTGCAATACACTTTTCATAGTTATTGTATGCTTGCAATGCTACATATAGTGTGCTAAGCGACTTTTAATTTTCAAAAACGACAGTAAACCCAATAAAGTGAAATAATTTTTAATTCCCTTTTCAAATGTGCATGTGAATTTGGTACAGATCTGTAAGGCACTCTCATAGGTCAGAAGTAAACACTGTTCATTCCAAAACAAGGAGACATGAGACAATGGTATGTGCATAAAATATAACCTAATCTATAACTGATAAACAATGAAATCTGAATGTCCAGGTTTTGGAGGCTTTGCAATGTAATGTCATTTCTGCATCATGACACTACTCAGACACTACTAAAGATCGGCACCGTAAATGATTTCTCATCGGGGTCAGGGGCTTGTATTCTCTTCATATCCCAGTAAAAAATAAACTCTTCAATAAATAAATATATAAAATAAATATATGCTATCTGAAGATGTATAAATAGGTCCATCCTATGAAGAAAAGTCCCAGCTCTGATTGTGATATACTGACATCTAAGGTCCATCACTGAAGTGGAGCCACCACTACAACTTCATATACAGTTCCAAAGGTTTATCGCTATTTTACAGTTCATTTCTTGCTATTTCTTCCAGCTGTTCTCTGATCCGGATACTGTAGGTAGTTTTTTGCTAATGTTTAGACAGTAAGTAATCCAGACCAAACAGGCAGGAGTTCAGTATTTAAAAAAAAAAAGTCACACTCCAGCTTCCCCCCGACTCCTGGCTACCACGCAGCTCCGCACACCCGCGTGAGGCTGATCCTCTCCAAGGATTTGTCTCCGAAATCCGAATGCCAGGAATTAGAGGCAGGGCTGTCACTAAGCAGCTTCTTCAAATCCAGGACTGCAGAACTGTGCAACCTCTCCCTCATGGCTGGCGTTGCCACAGACGAAGCAGTAACCTCGAACGTCTCTGGGATGGGTCTTCCTTGAGCTTCTGCTCCCCTCAGCTGTATCCCAGAACATCCTTGTACAGTTCTGGAACTCTTTCGGGATCCACGGGCCTCGGCAGGAAATGTGTGAACTTCTGGTGTCTTTTGGACCTCGCCCCGTCTCTGGGGGTACCGTCTTTGTTAAGTGCTACGAAGTATCGCCGCCCTGAATCTCCATGTTTGTACACGTTGGAGGAGTAAGTGTTGTACCAGTTTTCCTCAAATTGCTCCCTGAAGATGCATTCAGAAGTTAGCTTCTCCTACAGAAAGCAGGAGAGAAGGAAAATAGGATGTCAAGCTATTTTCGTCAGACAATGACCAATTACCACAACACACTTAAAAAAACGACAAACATAAAATATCTTAGGCTTTGTGCTGCCTTAGTGATTATTCAACTGTTAACAAATCAAATCTCAAAGTATATGTAGTCACCAAACGGAGTTTGGATGGCTCATTTATCCTTTACTCATTTGAAAACTGCACTCCTACATACACAGTTTTGAGTTTTGGACTTAAATACCAGTTGGATGACTCCTTCTAGGAAAGCTCCCCTCACTACAGCTACAGCATGCTGACCACAGTAGGTCTGCATGCGCCTTAAAGGCCTTTTAATTTAAGGCAAAAATAGCCATTTTAAATGGCTATTCAAGAGGAATATTTCTTTTCAGTGTTCTTAATCTAAGAGAGAGAAAAATTTCCCCTCAAATCCTCAGTGCCCAAGTCAATGGCACATGTTTAGAGAACTGAGTGTACTTTTCAACAGGAAAAGATGCTCATGCTTTGAAGCAAAGACTACCTAAGCTACCTGCCCGCAGTGTTTGCTCTGTGCAAGCAAGGGAATCCGAACCTAAATATGCAGGAAGTGCAGTGAGTATAAAATACTTACGGATCCATAGAGCTCTCCCTTCTCGTTCATTCCAAGGTAAAGGCCACTGTCCACACCTCTAATGCTGACCAGTCCCACCGCCACACTGATGAATTCCAGGATACCTGACCACCAAAATAAAAAATAAGAGAGACCTTTAATTCAGCCTGTGACAAAAGGCAAGTAATATATCCAAAATACAGTTCAAAGTAAGTGGAAAGAAAATACATTTATTGTAATAAACATGGCCAACATTTTCTGAAATTGCAAATATAGAATGGAAATGTTGATAGCTTTTGCAAGAAGCAGTCTGAAAAGTCCCGGTTTGGGGAAATGCTACATTCTTTAAAGAAATCCTTTTATTTTGAGTAAGAAAGGATTCCATTCATCCCTGAGGCTGAAGTACCATACATTGCAATCTATAATGACTATACACTATTTGCCAAACTTCTTGCTCAAACACTGGAAGATAGGTTTGAATAACTCAAAAATTTATTTTACCTTCTCTATAGCATTATCTTAAGAAAACATTTCCATTATTACATCATTTGAATGGAAATCAAAGTACAGATGGGGATTTTATAAAACAGCATCTAACCACAAAAAAAAAGTATTTGCCAGACATCTCATCCAGCATATGGGCCCACACCTCTTGACACAACTTGCTATCATTAGTGCAGGCTTTTCATGTGCATGAATTACATTGCTTATTTCTAATGTTTGAATTATAGCACTATTTATACTACCTTGTGTTAATACATATTATGTTTTGGACCAAAGTAATCAGGAGCATGGGGCACTATTTGAAGCGTGCAATTTGGCAAGCGTATGCACAACACGTTTAACCAATTGATATGCACAGATTACGTTGCATATGAAATATGAAAGAAAGGGAATGTGTGAACCGGCTTTTTGAAAATTAACAACATAAACAAAACCTCAAAAAGCAGTTGCTCCAGAATCATACCTAAGGTTTTTGCTGTGCAGCAACAAACCCACACAACATTAAAAAAAAAAAAAAAAAATACAAGGAGAGTGATTGAGTTTGACTATGCCTTTTTGTCTGTTTTCTGTATTTGTGTCTACTCCTTTTCATTCAGGACCATTTTTCACTCTAAGACAGATGGACTGTCTGGACTATACAAGAATCTAAAATGTTTTGAATTTTAATTGCACCTCGGCATGTTGCTTATTTATATTACCAAGCAGCAAAGGAAATAAATCCTTTACAAAGAGTAAGCATTCAAAATTCCTACTGCAAGTAAATCATCATAGGTTTCCCAGTTCCTAAAGCACAAAATCCCATAAAAAGAGGCGGGGGTATTTTGTCTTTCTGGTATCATTTTCAAAGCCACCCATTTTCAAAACTCTAATAAGCAGGTGATTCAACCCACAAAGCAACCACATCAGACAAATCTGCAGAGAATAGTGGTAGAATGAAGGAAGAACATTTCTAAAAAGCCCAGAAAATGTTTGATCTGGGGCTATTTTTTTTCTCTTTTTAAGCAAAGATTTATTCCATGTTTACATGCTGCAGGAAATCTTCCTTCTGAGGAGAACTTTCTGTTTGACTCCTGCTCTTCTACTTCTGAAAACATCTATGTGTTATAAAAGCAATTAAGAGCCATTCCAGTGGATTGTTTTGACTATGAGGAAGATGATAGGAAACTCTTTAATCACCTATTTATGACTGCTAAATCAATGCACACCAGAATTCACATGCAGTTGACAACAGCAGGTTTGTTCAGATGTTCAGTTCCCGCACCCATTATTTAGGATTTACGCTTATGTTGCAGTAAACATTCACATTCTTGCCTTGTCCTCTCCTCCTTCCCCTTTACTGACCAAAGGTTGCACAAAGCATTTTTAAGCATTTGAGCAGAAAAGGCAGTTCAGGCCTCCCCGCGTCAACTTTCTGCAGTGCAAAACAAAGTGCAGAGAAAGGGGACGCAGGGGCTGAGCCCATAATCCCTAGTAACGCACGAAGTCTCCAGACGCCGTGACAGAGCTGGGCAGTGCTGGCACTGACCCTGTCTATCCTCGCCCTTCCCTCGCGGCCGGTGCTGCCCGCACCCTCGCTCGCATGCTGCGGCGCCCAAGGACACGGGCAGAGCCCGGCTGCTCACGCACTGCCCCAGTGGGATTTCCCAGTGGGAAAGGGATCGTCCCTGTCCAGGGGCACAGAGGCACACGCGCATACACATGTACACATACACACATGCCTGTGCACATGTATGCATCTGTACGTGCAGAGGTGCATACACATATACAGCCATGTGTACATGTGCACATGCAGAGCTGCACACACATAAGTGTATATGCACACATATGTGCACACACATCCATGCAGGTGCACACACACTACATGGTGCGTGTGCACACACACATGTAGTTGCATATGCACGTGCATCCACACACACAGGTGCCCACACACACACGCAGGGCTGCACGTGCACACACACACACGGGTGCGCACACGCGCGTCCCCGCGCGCACACCTACCGAAGGGGCTGTGGTCGTGGCGGGTGCCGCGCACGCTGCCGCCGGGCAGGATCTGCAGGTGGAAGCCGGTGCGGCAGTAGAGCTGCCGCCGGCGCAGCACGCCCTGCAGGTGCGCGAGCTCCGCGGGCGCGGGCGCGCG
>VWPW01006742.1:37380-84788 GCA_013389825.1 Crypturellus undulatus | reverse complement strand
GCGCGCGCGGAGGCACCCCGGGGTGGGCGCCAGCTCCGGCCGCGGCCCTGCGCTGCCGCGGGGGCGATGGTGCCGTCGCTGGGCGGTTGGTCGCTGCGGCGGTTGGTTGGCAGGGCGTCTTGTCAGGCTGAAGGTCAGCGGTGCCAAGGGCTGAGCTCGTCTGCAGGTTGTGCAGCGTCTGCGGCGAAACGGGCGGGTTGGGGAGCTCCTTTTTGCAGGTCTCGAGGCTCCGGTGCGAGTGCCGGGAGCTTCTGTGCCCCGGGGCCCAGGCAGGAGGCCCTGCTGGCGGCATCTGCCACCAAGGGACATCGATCGAGCCGGGGCGCTCCGCGCTCGTGTCCTTGTATTGGGCACGGTGTCAGCGTGCGGGACACCCAAGATGAGCCATTCCAGCCTCTCGTGCTGTTCTCGTTACTGCTTTCGTAACCCCAGTTGACCCTGCTCTGGTTGTGTTTGGGCTTCCAGAATTGCCTTGGAGGGGAAGGATGGATGGCAACTGCGCCACTGAAAAAATAAATTCAGTTCAGTGTGTAATTACATATTTCTACGCACACAATTAGGAAAACACTGAGGTTGCAGGCTCTAAAGCTGTCAGAATTAATGTTACGTTTGAAACTCTTAAGGCTTCCATAATATGTATGTGCAAAACAAGGAGGCTATAGGAAAATGTATGGAGCTGTTTGGACAGCGGCTCCTGAGCAAGCAATTCTTTAGTATCCTGTTTTTCCATATGGTTAAAAAGTCTTGCATTGGAAATGCCATGTTATTCATATCTCTGTGTGAACAGAGGTTTTTTTTTGATGCTTCTACTGTAACATTTAAGAATTATTATTATGGTTATGCCTATGCTGCTCTGTGGAAGCGGGTAGTACTTAACTCCATTTTCAGTTTAGATGACAAAAAAAAAAAAAAAAGAGAAAGATGTTCAAGTGTATATGTGCTGTTTGTGTGGCCTAACATGCACAGAGATCACATCTTGAGACATTTAGCTTTGCACTGCAGCACATCCTCCTGAACTGGAGTGAATTCAACATCAGTGAATTCACACTGCAGATCTGAGTGCTCAGCATTCCTGAAACAAACATCCTTACAAGTCATGCACCCAAACAGAATATCAAATAGCTGTGGATTTTTGGTTTGAACTAGTGGATTCCTGTACTTTTTTTTTTGCTACTGTTGTTGACTGCTGCTTCTGAAGGACTAATGTGACAGTAGAGAGAGACTGCCTACCCGTTGACTACAGGTGGAGAAAGACCATGGTATCCAGGTGGTGGACTACCAAGAGGAAGCTGCTTTGGTCATGAGCTTCATATGAGCTGTGCACTGCATAGGATTTCCTTCTAGAATATGAAGATTTGTGGGCTCCTTTTGGGGACCATCAGCTGAGGTGATTTGCCCAGCAGACTCTGGGTTGGAGAGAGGGATGTAGACCCTTTCCCATACACTGTGTGCCCTTCAACTGTAGGAGCACGTTGAAGGACAAGACGGGGTGTGCAGCCCCCACCTCTTTCATTACAGGTTTATAAACATCCCCAGAAGAGCCATCCGGGTCAGTGGGGAGTGAGAAAAATGTGCAGATTTCATGTTTAGGTTGCAAAGAATAGACAGGAAATATTATTGTGTTGTGTGGTAATGTCCTTTCCTAGAAGGCTGTTGCCCAAGGGTCTCATTTTAATTCCTAATTTTTAGTGCTTAGCCATTTTAATAGTGCTTAATAGCTAAAAAATGTAATAGCTTTTGAAGTAGGAAGCCCTATCATGAGAAGTCATGTAAGTGTCAGTGCTATTAGGCTCTACCGCAGAGTGTGTGCATGTGGAATAATTACTGAAGAGTGATAACCTGCTGTTTCTGTGTAGATGAGTTTGATGGAAATGAGATATTCTGGCAGGAGGTTTTTACAGTTATATCATGCACTGATCATCACGAAAGATGAGGTTCAGGTTTCTTGGGATCTCCTCCAGCTTTTGAAAGGTCAAGGAGAAGTCAAAGGCATTTCCTTTTTTATTCATCATGCACAAAGTTTGACACTATCTTCTGGGTCTTTCCAAGTTTTTCTTTCTTCCTCTTCTATTTCCCTAATTCACTTTTTCATTCCAGTCTCAATCTGCTTTCTCTTCCTCCAAGGGAAATCAACCATATTATTATTGTCTTTTTTCCAGCCAACCCATCTTTTCTGCTTTATCCTAGTATTTCTGTTTGCATGCCTTCTGTAGTCTTCCCTCCAGCAGACTGCTTTTCCCAGGTTTATTTGGCTGCTTGGGAGCAAGGGGTGGATGGTGTCTCTACTCTCAGACTTGCTACAGATCTATAGCAGCTACTAGAAGCAATTGCACTGAGTATTTTTTGCCTCATCACTGGGGCTCTGACCTGAGATGACTACATAGTATATGGAAATTTTGGGGGATTTAGCTGACAAATATGAGTATCTTTGGATGAAAGTTTTCATAGACTAATATCTTACTTATTTTTTAATGGAATCACTAAAATACCTGCTCTTGGTACTATGGTGACCATCCCTTGTGAAACTTGTAGCTAAAAGACATATCTTCCTTTCTTGGTTGGCTTTTGGTAAACATGTGTAATAATAGAACTGTTTCATCTAAACAGCTCCAGCAGACAGTAGAGGAGGTTTCTGATCCCTCTAAACAAAAACAAACATGTGGGGAGATGGTGATTTTTTTTTTTTTTTTAACCTAGTTTATGTTTTGACTTTCCAAGAATGACTGTCTTCTTGAGGGTCACCTGGTTCCAGATGATGTTCATTTGGCATGTGAAGGCATCCAGGAGTCATACAGGGCCCAGCTGGTGTTGCTGCAGGTTTTCTTCAGATTCTATAACTGAAGCCAGAAATGCTTATCAATAACAATGGAATATTTAAGAATACAAGGATTTAATATTTACCTTGATAACAAGGATTGAGTATTCGTCTTTATAATCGTTGCTTTCTTCTACTGATGGCATGTAATGTTTCACAGGTGCCTTACTATTTACGATAGTGAACCAATAAACTTTAAAAGGGTTTCTATATGGCAGTTGTAAAGCTGAAGATTGCACACATGTTGATGGGACACTTTCACATTCCCAGCCAGTTCAGAGATGGGGGATATAATTTCAAAATAATAAAGAAAAGAGTGTGAGCCTCCTAAAGCAAAGGAGACTGAAGTGTACAGGTCTTCCTGGATTTTGAAATTTATACCATATGAAACCTCATGAACAGCGTAACTGTGAATTTATCTACAAGTTTACAAGAAGTTGCTCTGGTAGAAGGTAGGTAAGATGTGACATATGTCATCAATGTGGGGTTAGTGATCTAGCAAACATTTTGAGAAAGCAAATCTATTGTGGTCAGTGCAAAAAGTACTTGCTTGATCAAATGTTTTATCACTGGAGGTGGGTGGTAAGAGCTACTAAAGAAGCAGCATGGACCTAGACTCCATGCAGGATTCCATCTTGCCATATGCTTTACTGTGAAGGACCTGGGAGTTGCGTGTGATTACATGGAACAAAGTCTTGGCTGTTACAGTAAAGCAACTGTTCTGCTGTTATATTTGTCACCAGTACCCACAGAACCTTTAATTCCCAGTTCACTTTCACCCATCACTTTGACACCAAAGTCAAATTCTGCCCTCAGATATGCAGATTTTGCATGTGAAGCTTTCAGTGTTGTGAAGTTTTGGAGTTGAGATCTGCTGACAGACAGCTCTGTTTAGGAGATGCTGTTGCAGAACAGGAAGCATTTAGGGCTGTTATTTGGATTGGAATTGTTATTGGCTTGTTATTTGGATGTGCAATAGATTTTCTTTGCCTGCAGCTGAGAACAATATTGGGTCAAGAAGGGTCCTGATCCTAAACGTTCTGGTCAACGCTTTAAAAGTATTTACCTTGAGAGAACAGCTCTGCTTCATGTTTGTAGCAACGTTAGAAGACCATGCAGTATTGGTAATGGTGAATCAGAATTCCCCATGAGAATTAATATTTGTTCTTAGTTCCTTATTTTTGGGTTCCTTACTGCAAAGGTTCCACTGTCATGTCTTGCAGTTTATGGAGGTTCTCCTAAAAATACCATTAGTGATCTATTTAGTTCTCCAAAGAGATCTTTTCTAGAATCATATTCTCATTGTAAAATGTTAGTAAACTCCATGTTCCTGTTTCCAGTCCTTTTTACTAAATATCCCTCAGGAACAGCTTCCTTCAGAGGTGAATTAAGAATTGAAAGGGGTAGAGGAGAAGGGAAGAGGAGATGTTGAGTAATTACTTCATACAGAAGGAAGCTGCATACTTTGGATGTTTCTAAAGTTTTATTCTAGTATCTCGGCAGTACTGTCAAACTGTCTTTGTGAAAATACTCAAAAGGTCAAGTTTATTTTTAGCTTCATGTTTCTAAGTGGATTACATCATGTATTTCCAGCTCTGTGAAATGAAGAACAAGAAGTTAACTCAAAAAGTAAAGCAAACTCCTCTAGAGAGTAGGCTCTTCTGCCTGCCTAAAGAGGATGTGTGTAAAAGGATCATTTGTACCAGGATCATTCATAGGTAACCTTTCCTCCTAAGTATGTTTATGTTAATTGCCAGATGTAGCAAAGTTGTTAGCTCTTTGGATGGTAATACCTGAAAGTCCTCATTGTCACCTGTCGGATTCGTTATCAACCTGTGGTGGTTGTCCGTGGTTATAGAGGGAATACTGAGGCCATCCACCTCAGGGTCAAGAAGCACTGACACCTATGAGATGATATGCCAAAATGACGTTTATTGAAATACGCTGCTGGTTCTTATAACTTCTGTCCAGATGGAAGTTGTCTTATGTACCAATTAGGTTCCAGATATCACTTTTTGCCCTAATATGGTTAAACCCTTGCCCGTTCCGTGACATCGCGAGATCTTCCATCCGGCATTCCTTATCTCTGCTTCTGTCATGTGCAACAGGTCTCGTTAACAGTACGGCTGCAACCCCCACAGTCACCATCCTGCAAAGAACCAAGCAGCTGTAGTGACAGTCAAGAAGATGACACCTGTTTGTGACTGGCACTCATACTTTAGTCCTGCACACAGTGAAGCATACGAACACCTATAGCAGGACATACATACCGACTAAAGTTCTTGAAGAACTGCTAGAGGTTGAGCAATTTCCATGCAAAAGCAGTGTAAGAAAGATTGTTGAAGAATATCATAGTATGTTACTTATTTTGGAGGATTTCTGGAATAGCTGTGATTATAGGTAAAGATCTTTACCCCAAGGATTTCTGGTAAAGGAATTATATTTGACTATGGCCCTTTTTACAGTATTTTAAATACATTCCAGCCTCCTCTGCTTGTAAATATTTTAATATAATAATGTCCTTATCTCAGTGAAGAGGGATCAACTAACAGAGTTGTTGGCTGTGCTACATCTGAGTAGTCTGCTAGAAATGTAACTTCACTAAGCATCAAAACAGTTTTGTCTACTTTGGGATTTTCCCACACTGGGAATTTGACGTTTAACCTTTTGGCCACCCAGCATGAAAACAAAATTGTGCTACTTTTATCTACATGGGAGCATATTAAATAAGCCTCAAGTCAAATATAAACGAAGGAAGTAAGGAACAGCATTACTTTGAAAAGTTTTTTATTTCATTAATTTTCACAGATTCTCATTGATGGAAGATAGATTACTTTGCAAGGAAAATTCAAAGAAACTCACTCTCTTGAAATAAATTAAACTGCTGTAACATAACATATCTTTGACTGCAAGCAAAAGGTACTTTTAGCAGTAAATGTTGGCTTCTCTAGCTAAAATAGTCTCACCTTTGTGTCAGTTGGAAAAGGAAAACACTGATTTGACTTGGAACACTGCAAAGTTTTGTTTTATGTGATACTGTTGGAGGCTTATGCCTTATATACACTTGCACACACACAACACATTTTCACCTATTTCTCTAGCAAACTATTTTGTATTATTTGTAGATATTTTAGAAGCTGAAATGGGAGTATTTTTCTATCTTTTCTCGAGCAGTTCTACCAGATTACTTCTGCAGAGTTTTATTAGCCTGTAGGCGTCAGTTTTCCTAATTTCAAACAGCAAATCCTGTATGTGGCATTTATCTCCATGGGAAAGCTAGGTCTCTTGCTACAGAGTAAAGTTTCTGAATTACTGACTTAATGTAATGTGAGACTAATACTTGGAAAGGAACATTTCTTCGGGGTTTTTAAATAGGAAAGGTAATGATGTCATTGGTGCCCAATGATTTATCTTGGGCACCTTATTTCCATGGAACCTGATCCATAGCATTATTATTTATTGATATTTTCATAACTATTTATTGATATTTTCAGTGTTCATGTGTTATGTTAGGCCATCTTATGGTAATGCAGTTATTGCATGAATTTTATCATGTGACTGTTCAGGTTAATTTTACCAAATTCAGCCAGGTCACATATCTGAGCTGAGACTGCTAGTAAGACAAGTATGAGGCCTGAAATGGAGGTTAAACCATGTGCCAGGGAAGTCTGAAGAAATCTTTTGATGAGAATACTTGGCTTTCAGGGCTCTTTGAGTTGTCTGTGCTGATAGACACAGTAAGCCAGGGATAAACCCAAAACTGGAATGAGCTTTGAACAAGAATTTTGCTTGGTAGAAAGTATAAACGTACTTCCCTCAGGTTTGTTGTGAGTAAATGGAGAAAATAATTCGTAAGTTAGGACGGGCGTTATTTATCATGAGGTTAAAAACCTGTGCAGAAGTGGTTTAAATGTAAAAAAAAAAAAAAATCATTTTGACAGTTGAGATGTAGCCTCCTATGTGGCCAAGAATCCAAGCTGTGTAAGGGAGGATGATGTTGCTACACAGCAGGGCTGTCTCTCTGAAAGGTGTGTAAGGAAAGTGCACTGATCCAGTGTCAGCTCTCCTTAATAAGGATGCAGCTTTAGGCTGCCTCCAGGAAATGCTGTACTTTTAGAGAGCAATTTTTAGGAATTAAATCTTAAAATATATTATGTTAGTGAGAGACTAGTATTGTCCTTATGGTTTGGTTTGCATGTAGTAATTTTGATAGTTTGTAGGCCTTTTTCAGATCTTCTAGGCTGGAGTCTTACCACTTTTATTTTCAGCTGTGAAATTGGAAGGATGGGAATGATGGACACAGCTAGATTCTTGATTTCAGCTGTAGGGCTATATTTTTTCCCTGGAAGGTCTGCTAGCCCTAGTAGATCAGCACAGCAGGTGACTAACCTGCTGCTCCTCAGTTTCACATAATGCTGCTGTTGGGAGATTTGTGACGTTTGGCTCCAGGGAAATGGCTGTGTCCAGTTTTTAAAAGGCAGAGAGCTATAACATGATACAAGATGGTTGTAATTAGTAGACAGGATTGCCAAGAGGATTAGTAAACAGAAGCATAAAAAAACTCCCCTCTTTTGTTTGTCAAAGAGCAGCACTTTCATGGAAGTTTTTGAAGATTGTTGATAATTACTGTGAGATTTAGTCTAGGTAAGCTCTTAAAACTTCAAATAGAAATTGGAATCTTATTGAATCCTGCTCACTACTTCATCAACGCTGCTTTCCCTGAGGTGTTCAGTATCTACTTTCTGTCTTGTTGGTGTGTCTGGTGCATTTGATGCTAGTACTGATACAGTGATTGCCTCACTTGAGTGTTGAGTGTTGACCTCCCAATACAAATGTGCCTTTCCTTCTAATCACTGAAATCTGAACTCTTAAAAAAATCCATTTGTAGTGTTAAGACTATTAGTAGACATTAGCTGTAAACATCTCCCAAATTCTTCTCTTTGTGTGTAGATGCCTCTCTAAAAGCAAAATATATTTGGCTATTTTCTTAGCTGTCTAAAAAGAAGAATAGACATTAGTTACTGGTCTGCAACTTGTTCCCTTTCATGAGTCTGCTTTGACACCTGCAGAATTTTTGAGACATGCAAAATGACAGTAGAGAGGGCTGTGTCCACATGGACACGTCCACTGATAAAATCCTGCATACCTGTTCTAACACAGCGGGAAAAGGTACCAAAATTATTGCTCTTGCTTTCTTGAAACTGTTTGGCTTTGATTTGTTTTCCTCTCTAGATAACGCAGTTTAGGATACTTCTATCTCCTTGAAGATACTGGTTCCACAGAGAAACTTGGTTGGTTATGGAGCTAAGAAAAAAAAGAGCTTGTTAGTTAGTGATAGCATGCTTTCTGTTGTAAGACAGCAAAGTAATAATTCAGAGCACTTACAATTTTATGTTAATAATTTTACAGTTAGATTAGTTAGGTGGAGATATATGAGATACTGCTCATATTTATACACACTGATGAATTGAGTGGATGTGGTGTCATATAGAGCTCCGTGACTCTGGAGCAGTAATTCTTCTGTTCTCTTCTCCCTCCATCCCTCAAGGCACCTGGAACATCAGTTTCTGTGGAAAGCTTACACAGGATCAGGTTATGGAAGTGCCTTGCCTGTGGTCCTCAATAGCTCTATGCTAAGGAACAGTAACACAAAAATATTGTACCCTTCTTTTCTGCAAATTTCAGGCTATTGAAATAATTTTAACTGAGTCACAACTTGAGTCTTTCTAGAATTACATGGTCTTTGTTGAATTAAAGTTGTCCTTTTTTATCTATAGCTCATAAGCAAAGGTATTCTCAAGAGTTTGCATGCATGGAGGTTTATTGTTAAGATTTCAAAAGAATGAAAATGGTAGCAATGAAATCCTGAATGTAATATCAAAAATACCTGGATGCATTTGACTTTACTAATTATCACAGTTATTTCCAGTTTCCATACAGTGAATGGCAATGTCAATTGTAAAACATACTTTTGCATACATTAAAATTGTTTCCTTCTGTCTTTGAAGGGTACAGAAAACAGAACAGACCTTGAAGACCTGCACCTTTACGCAACTCCACGGGAGCAGCGGTTTCGTAGGTTTGCCAGTCTGGAATTCGAGGGACAGCTTTATATGACTCCATATGACTTCATTCAGGCTGTCACAAATGATGAACCTAAACGTAAGCAGGCATTTTGTATTGATAAAAATGCCAGAGAAAATGCTAATGCTGTGCTATTTTCTTCCATTTGCTTTTGGTTACTTGTTCTGGTTCTGATTGTGGTGAAAAGATATTGAGTCTTCCAGAATTTCATTTTTAGAATTTCATATCCAAGTATTAACAGTTTGATTGCCATTAGGTTGTAAACATCTATATATTGCTTTCTGATTCCCTTAAAAATTATTAATTAGACACTTGTATCTTACAGGTCATGCATAGCTTAGTATGCATGAAAGACTATATTCAGTTACCATTCCAGTGTCTTTCTAAGCAAGCCAGTATTGCTCTAAAGCTCTTACATCCTTCTCTCTATGTAGTTACTGTGTAAATGGGCAGACAGTTCTCTAATTTAGGACAACTTTGTTTTACAGTTTTCCCCATTTTAAAATGTCTACTTTTTGTTGTTGTTTTTTGCCATAAAGAGATTCTAGAACTATTTTATGGTCTTTTAAATAACGTACTTTGAGTAGGAGTTTCAGTCCCTCTGGGGATCCACTTTCTACATTTAAAAATTGCCAGAGGCAGTGCTATGTCTTAATTAAATTAATGAAAAATAAAACATAATCTTTAGTTCACTTATTTCTAAATATAGCTTTAGATATCAAAGACTGACTAAATAGTAACATGCTACATTTCTGATCTAGTTTGATTTCCTGGCCCTGAGGCTTACAGTGTGCTCGTAGTAGAACACAGCTTGTGGGAAAAGTGAATATTTTGCTTTCCTCAGCTGTGACATTTATGATAACTCACCTTAGGTCTTTCTTCTTAAAATCTGCAGCACAAAGCTAATTTTGAGAACTCTGAAAACCAGCTGAAACTGTCACCTTGAGTCAGAGGAGAGCTTAAATCTCTGGGCAGATATTAGATTTTTGTACCTTTTGTTCTCTTAGCAGTAATGAAATTGAGAAAATAATTCAGCCATGACACATCAATGATCAAAACCTATATAAATCTTGAGTAAGGATATAATTTTCTTGTAATAACAAAGAAGTATGAGAAGGTAGAGCCCAAGGTAGTCTTATATGGTAAAAGCTTCAAAAACTTTGAACCTCTTACCACGATGCAGTTCTTCATTCTCTTTTTTCTCTCTGCAGTTAAAGGAGAGAAAGCAGATTCCTTATCATGGAAATTAGTACAAATACACACCCAGACTTTGTATTTTCTCTGCCCACACCCCCAAATCTTCCTCTTTCTGTTACTGTTGAGTTGGGTTTAGCAGTCTGTCCCTGGGCAGTCCCTCCTCTAACACAGTCAAATATGGTTATGGAGCCTTTGTACCATATATAAGATATCGTTTAGGGGATTAAAAAAGAAAAAAAAAGAAAGAGACATTTAGCTTTAGTTCAGTTTATGATGCTTTGACCAGTCTGACCACAATGTGTATGTATGGTACACTACTAAGATGGTGCCGTGCTAATTTAAATATATGCTTACTTTGTAAGCATTCCCCCAGTGCAAATATTCAGGTGGGAAGGAAAAAAAAAGGAGGAAACACTGTGAGTCAGAACTTGAAAAGAAGATACTAGACCCTAGGCAAGTCTACCTTCTAGTGCAGTAAGCAAACTGCTGCTTCACTTTCATATAAAACGAACACCAAGATCTCAGCTTCATATCAATAGTCTTGTCATTTCTGCTCAGTTTTCCTATGGAAGAAGTCCATTAACTAGAGCTGCATGAGTGTATTGTCAGGTCTCCATTAATTCACCAGGCCTCTTAATCTGGTTGGAAAGTAGATGACCTGACCTATGTCGTAACCTAGCGGCTTACTTGGGTCCAACTTTAAGCTCACAAGTATTCCACACCAACGAAGAAGCGATGTGGCGTTCGAACAACCTGGAACATTTCCAAGGCCAGAGCAGTGAACCTTGTTTGTATTGAAATCTGATGGTTCAACCCAATTGATCTCTGACATTAGAAGCAAAATTAACCTGCATACCTTTTAGTTTTAGAGAAAATATGACTGAGGTGGTTTTAGTAAGAGGGAGCGTATACAGTGTATATAGTATAAACTCATTAGAACTAGAAGTGCATGACTTCATTACTGATGAAAGTAATGCCTGGAACGCTGTAAAAACATGTTAGGCAGAAGACTTACAGGAAGGAGGAAATGAAGTAGATGATCTACAGGTATTATCATATCCAGCTTCAGGGCTCTGAATGTTAGTTTTCATCTTTGTACTGCAGCTTTGTTAAAATTCCCCATGGTCAGTTTGAGTTTTCTGAGTTTTCTGTCTTGCGCTGTTGAGTTAGTACATTTAAGGAAACTGTGGGGTTTTTTTTCCTGAATAAAATAATAAGTGCTAAGCATCATATTATGGTTTTTGTTATCATTTTGGTTTTGCTTTAAATTGTAACTAATTGGGTCCATGCCAGCTGGTGTACTATAGTAATTGTATCTTTTAGAAAAGAAGGGTCAGACACTTGAACTTTTATGGATGA
The DNA here is from genome assembly GCA_013389825.1 of Crypturellus undulatus. Classification (NCBI taxonomy): domain Eukaryota; kingdom Metazoa; phylum Chordata; class Aves; order Tinamiformes; family Tinamidae; genus Crypturellus; species Crypturellus undulatus. The sequence goes on along the minus strand of VWPW01006742.1, from coordinate 73,333 downwards.
AAACTAGAAAGACCTTGAGTTTTATCAGAAAGGAAAAATGCCCTTTGAAGATTCATAACAGTAGCTCTTTCCCTCTGCTTTACAGAAAAGCTAATAGACCTGAATGAGATTTCTGATGGAGTCAAAGAGTCTATTGTGATTGATTTACTCTGAAAATGTTGGAAACCTTGTAAAGTGTTCACTTCCTTTTTTGGTTAAACACTGATTAAAAGTATATTTTCTTTTATAAAATTTTGACTTCAGGCAGTCATTATAAAAATACAAGATAAGCGCCACAGTTAATTTTATGCTCTTGTCTTTGTGATATAGGATTTAATTTGTGGAAATGTATTATACATGACTTTTTTTATATATTTTTATCATTTGAATAAATGTCTATATTTTCAGAAAATCAAAATCAAATCAAATTAAAAAAAAAAGAGGAAACATATTTTGTTCCTGTTATTTCTATTTTGGTTAAACGTAAACTTTTAGGTCTAATACTTACTTGTTAAAACTTACTTGCTCATCTAGAAAAATAGACCTATACATATTTATGACTGGAAAATTACCTGATTGGAATCTTAAATATAATTATTTGTCTGTTTTTTTTTTTTCTTTTTTTTTTTTTGGTCTTGTAATAGGCATAAATGTAAATCAATCTATGTCACAAAGGAGGTTGTTCTGTAGTGTTTTATTTTGATATTTTGAGACGAGATTTTAATTCACACTAAAAATCTTAAAATCAAATGTACATGGAAATATTTCAGCTTATTTGCTTCATATAACCCTATTTAGTCGTGGTAGAAGAAGGAATACACAAGCAATTAATTGCTAACTGTGGCTGAAATGTAAAACTAAAATTTCCGCAGGTTTCCATGAAGTAATGAAAGGCCATTTTATGTAGCTTCTGTATCTTGATTGCTATTTAACAAACTGGGAATTCCATTAAAAGGAAGGGATTTGTAGTGCCAAACAGTATACTGCTGTATAAAAATGAGCTGTTATCAATCCAAAAATCATAATTTGGCCACATAATAACATTTTTTTTTGTAACTGTGAACTTGCCATCTAGCCATCTGATATTTACCATGCATTGATACCTTTAATATTGATTCCATGTAAAAGTTTATTTGGAGGGAGTGGTGATGGCCTCAAGTCTTGAATTTCTGGGTGGTCTTGGACAACTGATGTCAAATCCCAGTATCTTTTTTTTTCATTTTTTATTTCCTCTCCTGGATACATAAAAATGTTTAGGAAGAGAACATTTATTCGGTGTTACTCTTTATCAGTTTCAATAGCCAGTTCATGGGCTATTCTGACCTGGAGGTCTTCTGCAGCTCTGTGAAAATGAATTGTGAAAACTTGTGTTTGAGAGATGCTGTTAAACAGCAGCATGAAACTCTGAGTGCCTAAGAGTGGCTGGAAGAAGTCTTAGCTTTAGATGTAGTTTCAAGGATTTATCCGTATTTGCTTTCAAAGGTTTGAGCAATCCTTGAAGCAGGCACCAGAATCCAAGTCTCCCCTACATGCAGGGTTGTAATCACAGAATAGTTAAGTTTTGAAGGATCATGCTATTACTGCTGAAGAAGAGTTGGATATTGATACCACAGATGAACTTGAATTCTCTCTATTTCCTATGTCTCTGTTTAGTGTGGAATTGCGTGTTTTGGAGATAAAAGAGCTATCCCTAACTGAAGTGGAGTTGGATTTAAAACTGTACATTTTAAATGTTTCTTTAAAGTTAGAAGTCTAGATATATAGTACCATATAGTAACATAAATAAAAGTCAATTACTTTGAGCCAGACTGTATTGTTTGAAGATTTGTCTCATGAAGTAAGCAGGGTGAAAGTCATTTCTTTGCCTATAGAACACTGAGTGAAGAGACAATCTGATTTATGTGATATCACATTGACATAACTAAATTTTGTATATTCATAACTTTTTGTCCTTTGTTGCAGATGCTAGAAAGTGGAGATGCCTTTCAAAGCAGGTGGGCAATAATTTCCATTTGTAAAATGGGCTATTTTACAACCACAGATTTTACTACTGTTACTTTCTTTTATGATGTAAACTTGCAGTCACAGAAGAAAGATGGGGCTTTTCTTTCATCTTTATCAAAAAGCTGGGACTTTATTTCCTTTATTTTGTCAGATGTATTTGACTCCTGAATCTCACAGATAGGTGAACAGCTATGCCTGATATTTTGGCTTTACTTACTACTGAACTCCAGTTCTGCAAACACTTAGTATCTGTGCAGATGTGCTCAGATAAGCAGTCATTGTCCAATCATATGTGCAAAATGTTTGTATGGGCTTGAGCACTTCAAAAGTGATTATGATAAACTGTAGCTACATTAAGTAGTAGATCTGCATACAGTCTTATATCTTGGTTTCATAGCATTTACTGGTAATCCGATACTGTCTTCTTTAAATGTTTAAATATGTATTTTTATCTATCTGAGATCTTATTTTTTTAGGAACTGAATCAAATACTTATGGAGACACCACCAGTTTGGAAAGGATCATCTAAACTTTTCCGTAATCTTAATGAGAAAGGTAAGGGATGAGAATTTATTTTTCCTGACCGAATTATTGCAAGTATTATTTTTAGTATGGCTAAAATGAGCATGTATGTATAGTTTGACTTGCATCTTCAAAAAGTAAAAAGCTTCTTTTAAATAGTTGAACTACACGGATTTATGCCAGCTGACCCTGGGTTAGCTTGAATGACCACTGCCTATTCTTTCTGAATCTTCATATTTATGCTTCTCTGTACAGTTGTCATATTAGAGCATTTCTCCCATAATGCTCAGAGAATCAACTAGATTTATATGGTACCCTGTAGCTACCATATACCAGCACAAACAAAAGGAGACAATGCTTGTAAGGCCTTTTCTGTTGCTTTCTTCATACCTGTTACAGACTCCTTGACAATTGTACTTCCTTCCTTTTTCTTACAACAAAGAACGTGTCATCACGCCACCTCTAAAGTACATTCTTTGTACATTTATTGACCGTCTATTAGAAAATATTTTATTTCTCTTATCAAAACCTGTGAGGTATCTGGTTTGTTGATATTTGCTAGTCCAAATCAGATTCATGTAGGCCTTTGAGATAGAACTTCTGCAAGATGCTGAATAGAATACATAAGATACAAAACATAAGACTTGTTATTTAAATGCCTGCATTTATTTTTGAATTGCTAATCTACAGTGTGCAATATTTAAGGTGGCATTAAAAATAACCACTATTTTTAATTTAAGTGTGGGGCCAGATTTTCAATTAAGAGACAATATGCACTTGTATTTACCAAGCACTTATTAAAGTCAAGGATGTATTGAAACAGCAGGTATCAGGAGGAAAGTATTATTGAAGTTCTAAAAAAGAAATGTTTACATACTGCTGAAGAGTGCTCTCATTCGTTATAGATGTCGTTTTAGGAAAGACAAACAACTACAAGATTTATATGAATTTCTAAGGGTTTCTAATGAAGTTACTGTAGCTATTTATTCACCTTATTTAGTGTATTCTTCACCTAAAATATTATTTTTAAATAGACAAATACCTTATTGACCAGGTTGAATACAGTCATAGGCACACAAATACTATTATACATACACAGGTGTACAGAAATGCTCCTTCTAATGAATGTATCTAATATTTTCAAGTTTAGGAAGGAAAAAAAATATAGATCTAATACGATATATCATTTTTTGTTTTCAGGTGTGATATCTTACACAGAATATTTGTTTCTCTTATGTATTTTAACAAGTAAGTATTTGGGAGCAGGGGGATAGGGGATGACTCCTTGCAATTTATAAGCTGAAAATATATTCCCATACATTAATCGGAATATTCTTTACTTCTATGAAAAAAAAGTATCTCTCTGTCCATTTGAACCTCTCCTGTCCTACTAAAATCTGGCATTATGTTTTAAGTGGTTTCTTACCTGAAACACATTTTGCTGAGCATTGCGAAAGTTCAAGCAGATACTTCAGCAGATTCCCAGTTAAGAAATGTATTTATCACATTATTACAGTTTTGTTCTATCTATTAGTGCATAATTAGAGACATCAATCATATCGGTACCTATTTTTCATTTTAGAAAACTTGTCAAAATAAACAAAGTGTGTATTTGCATATGAACATAATAACAACCAGTGTTACGATTTGCATTCATTGTGTGCACCAGTGTACCAATTTAAATTGATTCAGTATATTGGTTTTATAAACAGATGCCAAGTAATATCATAGAAAGTTATACTTTCTAATCAAAAGTTCTAAACTTCTAAATTTTTTTTTTTTTTGGCAGAGCCTCATGCAGGTTTTAGAATTGCTTTCAACATGTTTGATACTGATGGCAATGAGATGGTGGACAAAAAGGAATTTTTAGTGGTAGGTGTATTATCAGTCTGAATATTTTTATGTAATCTTGATATTTATTGTTTTTCAGATATTCATTATTTTTACAGTGGATCTGTGTACTGTATTTGATTTTTTTTTTGACATTGAATTCCATTCAGATCTAATTGCTACTACATTCTGAAATAAATGGAGTATTGTTGTTTCTGTCGTCAGCAGTTATTTGATTGCCATGATGATGAAGGCACTTCGGAAGGAATATTTTTCTTTGGAACCTCATCACTTTGTCATTCATTCTTCTCATGATCCCAAAAGCATTGATAGTGTTACATTATGTCAATCAACATTTTCATCTGTTTTGGACAAAATTTATAATGAAATAAAATACAGTACTTGTACATCTGCTTTGGCCTTCATTAAATCCTATTTTTTCAAGTCACTGCCCAGTGTACTTACAAACAGGTGCTTTCATGACCATAGACTGAAGCCATCTGGGAAGCTGAGGTTCAGTGATTCCTTTAAGGAGAATTCTTGGTAGCAAAACTGATGCTAAGCTAAGTAATTCTGATGTGGTTTTGAGCAATGGTGGGAGACCTAGAACTTGAAAACTTTTTTTTTATGTCCAAAATTTTATTATACTACAAATCTAAAGTGCAGTGTCCAACTAGAGCTTTTTTTTCACTTTTTTTTTTGTTTGAACAAAACTGTTCTCTGGATGCTTTTTGTTCATTATTTAAGCACAGCTTGCTTTTTTTTTTCTTATTAGAAATTTAAACAGTTCCTCTTTGCTTATGTCATAGGGGTGAGGTCAGGGAACAGAGGGATTGTGTTCCCTTATTACAGGAGATCTTGTTTTTGCTGCTTTCAACAGTCAATCTCATTATCCTATTTCAAACAATGTTCCTATGAAAGTACTCCCAGATCCTTTCACGTTCACTCATCTACTTGTTGGTATCCTATAGCACTCTTTATGAACAAAATATCCGTTTCCAGAAGTTTAGCAAGTGCTTTAATGATGACTGCAACAGAATCCTACTCCCTTTGCTTCTGTGGATGGGGAAATATATCCAAGGATGCATTACTTTTTTCAGATCTTTTTTTGGCTTTTCATTTACTGCCACTTTTCTCCTCCTTGATAGCTTGTTGCTTCGCTTTTCACAAGGTATTTTCTTTCTGCTTCTATCTCTTCATTTACCTTTTGTTTTTCTCCTACAGTTTTGGGTTGCAAACTGTATAATCCCCAAAGCCAGCAAGCTTAGCTAAAAGGCCTCCTATCATATCTCTTTTCTTGTCAGGAAGGGTTACAGTAATCGGTGCCCCTAGTTTGGCTAAAATAAATTAAAAAAAAAAGAAAAACATATGAATATCTGTAAATTATTCCTTCACTCAAGAAGAGATACTGTGATGACAGAGTATCCTGTTCTGTGTTATCTTAAAGGAAATTCTAGGACACTATAGTCAAATTCGGAAATTCTTAAAAATGTGGTTTCTAAATGCATTTGCTATTTGATCTCTATTGCATTTATTTACTTCATTTCTTCATATCTTCATATTTACTTCATTACTTCATATCCCTGCAGGATAGTTTGGTGACCCTTTGGCTTAATCAGTTGCCTTCTCTGAAATATATTACTCTAAAATTTAAAACATGCTTGCAAAGTTTATCCCATACATCTCACGTTCAGATCCCTGTACAGCTCTGTGTGCATTTAATTGCAGTATCTGGCTGTATCGGACTTCGGTAGGTAAAATCCAGCCTTTGAACAAGTGCCACATTTGCGTATTTATGGTAGCACCATTGATATGTCACCAGTTTATTGTTTGGTTCTGAAAATACCATGTTCTAGGTCAGACAAATAGTGCTCCTAAATACAGTTATTGGCTTTATTTTGAGAGAAAAAAAAAAAACAAATATTTCCTTTTTCTCTGATGGTTAGGTAGCAAAATAACATGAAGTCATGGATATGAACAAAAGTAAAATGACTGGAACACTTATCTTTACCTGATATTTTAGTAAAGAACTGCATTTTACCACTATTTGCAGTGTTTATTGCAGTTAGTATTGATTATTGCATTATAATGATTATTACACATGTGAAATAGCCTGAATGTTAGATAAGAAGAAAATGGTTTGTTTTGTAGCTACAAGAGATTTTCAGGAAAAAAAATGAGAAGAGAGAGAGAAAAGGAGATGAAGAAAAACGTGCAATGCTTGTAAGTATATTAGTTGCAGTTGGTAGCTGGGTTTTCTTTAAAAGAATATATATTTTAAGAATATATAGATAAAAATAGAATTTATCCTAAAGTACAGTTCTTAAAAATATACTTCATTGTCTTAACAGAGAAGAAAATACCTATTATATATTTAATGTTATATTATGTGCTATTAAAGTAGCACTGTTTCCATTCAAAGTCCATTGTATCTAAGAAAACTGAATAGTAATGACCCAGTGTCATTGTCTGTAACAGAGAGAGATCTTAATGGTAAGATCAGACTGTATTCCTTATTTCTTTACTTACTAAAACTATGTAGACGTACTAATTCTGATGCTTGTTATTAACACAGTGGTTTTAAAATAGCTGCTAAAATGTGATAAGCAGAATTAGATTTTATATTTAAATTGATGTTTTTAATTATTATTAAATACTATTCATGAGCAATGCAAAATATTTTGACTTGTTTGTGTTATGTGAACAATTTTAATGCAATATTGAATACTCATTCAATGCCAATTTTCAAATATTTTATGTGTATGAGAAAGGTAAGTAGGAAACATAGAAGTTTGTCTGGATAAGAAATGATGACAGCGATAGCTTCTTCTAGTGATGAACAAATAAAAATCAGTGGCAAGCCTTTGTCAATTCCACAGCAGAAAAAGGTACATTCATTTGCAACGTGCATATTTATGGCAGAAATTCCTCATAATAAGAAACATTTGGGTATATTACAAAGCTTTCTTATAGTACCCATTATCCTTTGAGAACCACAGATTGAAGATTTCAGATCTTTCTCCTGAAAAAAGTGTTAAGTTTGAAGTTCAAGAGTTAACAGTTGTTAAAACTTTCCTGACTGAAAAATATGAGATCTTTTCCTCCCACTTGGAAAGACACATCTTTCTCCATTTTACAAATTATATTATTATTATATTATTTTTACATAATTAAATAACATTGTTTGCTAACTGTTCAGTTAATACTGTTGAATTTCTCGCAGACTGTTTATTCTGAGCAAAAGAAACTTACATCCAAAAGGAGAGCTTTTGAGAAAGGTAAAGAAAGATTATAAAATGGAATATTCCTCTTGGCAGTTATCTTAAGTTTGTACTTTTTTTCTGAAAATCTAAAGAATGAGATTGAAAGTAAACAATTTGCTCTCCACTTCCTTTTTGAATGAAATGAAAATAAAACATCTAATGATATATAAAATGATGATATGCCTGTCTTAACCTATTCTGTTGTCTTTATTTTTTTCCCCTTCTTTTCGCTTCATTCTGACATGTGATACTTGGCTTGGCCCATTTTTGCTGTATGTCAGCGTCTTCAACTTTATGGATATCATACTTCTACTAACAGTGTATGTACCCTAAACATTTTCAATTTATGCAGTCTACACCAGGGAGGTGAAATAACATGCTATCACAAAATTTGATGTTTATGCAGTAAATTACTTCTACTTGTCAATCAAAATGTGATAGATCTCTATTTCCACAAAAGATTGTGTATGTTTGCTAAAGCATTTAGAAACAGGCAAGCTTACCAGGAGGAAAGGTTTCTCTCTGATCAGGTAAAATGAGGGAAAAATACTTGATAAAAGAAGGATGAAATACATAGTGAGAAATTATAGACCTGTTTTTGATGAACCTATGTAAATTAAGTTATCCAGCAGCAGTCAAGGAATGAGCTCTCTTCCAGTTTGCTTTTTTTTCAGTGCTTGACTTGTAGACAAATAAAAGTTAAAATTGTATTTTAAAGTCTGTTTTTTTGTAACTTATTTATACATCTATAGGAATTCACAGATGTATTTCCTTGAAGTTAGCACACAGAACTCAGACAATATTCAGAAAGGAAATCTGTTGAATGAAAAGATGCAGAGTCATAAATGACTTAAATGTTGCAAAGTGTAGAACAGTACAGGAGTGCCAAAGTGCCATGCTGGGCCCTTTTTACTCATCATAGTCTTTTTTAAAAATCTCTCTATTTTGACAAATGTCAAGTTCTGTAAGCCATATGATGAGTGTAAGTGTGGTTTTAAATGAATTAAATATTTCTGTATTTTCATTTGCATAGATTAATTCTCTTAAATCATATTCTGGTGCATACTGCAGATGTATATTGACTAGTTTTGCATGAAGTGTGTTAGTGCTTTTACTAGCTGAATGCCAACTGAAACATGATAATTATGATGAGATGCATGCAGGAAAATAAAATGCGCATGCTGAGAGGTACTAACTGCATTGGCTAAAGTAAATTTAATAAGACAAGAAATTCAGTGAATACTTACAATACATATATTATAGAATTGCGTGAAATACATTTAAAAAAGACTGAAGTGATACATACACATGGTTCTGTAAATAGCAATGGGGTAAATAAGTGTGAGAGAAACTGAGGCACTAAGAACCTAATCCTGTAAGCACTGAAGCAAACCAATTTCATTGAATTTAGCTGAATGTACTACCGAATGCAGTTATGTACAACAATGTTGTGACCATTGTATAGGACATGTTACTGCACAACAAAAGAAAGATAAAACCAGAATGTTTCAAAAATGGAAAAAGTATTTCAAACTATATGATTTCAAAATGTATGATTACTAGTAGTTTATCAAATTTCCTTGATCATAAGTTGCAGTGAGATCCAAGTTGTATAGAGGACAAAACTACATAATTGATCTTTTGGAAGCAGTAGTAAAGTTAACAAAAAACCCCAGATTATTTAGCATATTTCATTACAGCAAATATATTGTCATTTTCAGCAACCAGGCATACTTCATGTCTTAACAGATTTTTATCTTCTGTATAAAATTACATATTGACCTACTGCCAAAATCATGCAACTTCTGGGATATTAAGAACATAATTGATATAAAATAAAAAATAAATAATCATTCATTTATGAGTGGTTTTTATATATAAAATATATCAGAGGCAAATAATCATAAGACCGTCCCATAAGTATTGAGCCCCATTAGATTTGTAAGAGCCCTTAAATAATACCTTCAATCATGTAACTGTATTACTTTTGGGTGTACTTATTTAGTAAGAGGAGCATAGTAAAATCAGATTTGCTGAGGACATATTGTGCCAAAGAGCATTAAGAAAAAACAAAAATTAACTTTTTAAATTTAGGTAGAAATTTATATGCACACATATATGGTATATTTATATCATTTCAGCTATTTAAGGAATGTCATGCATTTAAATTTCCATGGTTCACATTATGTAGACCACATAGAATGAAGATTTATTTTTCCTTTGTAATGTTCTTCAGAATACGAGTGACTTTACACATTATAGAGCAGTTCCATCAGAGTCTGCAAACTCCATGATGGGACACATTTTATGAGAGTAAATTTTTAAGAGAACAATATGTACTGACTCGGGAAAAAAAAGTTTTTTTTTTTTTCATTTTAGGTAGGTTAAAATCATTCTGTGACTTTGTTTTGTATCCCCAGATGGACCCAAGTGGGGAGCCCCTATTTTAGATTAACTTGTGGAGAGAGAGAGAGAGGGGAAAAATCACACTTAATAACCCTAGCCAAGTTCAGGTAGCCTTGAGCTATATTCAGGATCATCTCGCCTAAATTCTTTGGGGAAAAAAATGAAATATATTATGAAGCTCTTCCAAGACCGGCTGCAATATACAAAAAAAGACTTATTATAAAAAAGGACCGTTTATTCAGGCTTCTAAAAATGATAGAGATGTAAGATCAGAAAGGTAAGCATATTTGTAGTATAGATAAATACTTATTTTCTATTGAGTTTGATCATTAGACATGCATAATGTTTTGTTGATAAGTACGTATCAGTTACGAAGTGAACTTACTAGGCTTGAGTTTGTTTTTTCCTTATTGTTGCAAGACTGTCATGCTGATTATGTGCTAGAATAAAATTTTGCTAAAGGAGATAGCAAATTCTATGCCATAAGAATATGAAATAGTATTTTTCTTGGAGAACAAAATTACTGGAAAAACAACAGCAAGATATAGAATTTATATGCATGTTGTTGAATGTACTTCTAAAATACAGTCTGTAAATTATTTATTTGAGAAAATGGAATCTGGTGACACTTCTGGCTTAGCCACTTTATAAGTTATAAGCAAATAGCTGGAGTAGCCCAGTATTGCTTCAACTTTGTAACTTTGTGTAGAGATTTCTCAAAGGAAAAAAAAAAAAGAAACAAGTCATGCTTTTGAAGATAGGTTAGGAAGAAAAGTCTGTAGACTGTTCCTTTACTGTTATTTAATTTTTCACACAATTGTGCTTCTTACAACTTCTGCAGGTACTTAAAACAGAAGGAGAGGACCTTGTCCCCAGAAGCTACTGGGATACTTTGAGACGTAGCACAAGCCAAGCACTCTTTTCGGACCTTGCAGAGGTATAAGGCAACCTCTGCCTCTGGTCCATACACAGACCACTCATTTATTTCTCTTCTATTTATTGTACTATTTTATGCATTTTGTTTCTTTTCATCATTTTAGATAGTTTTTCTTAAAACCTGAAAGTCTCAGATGAAATGTATTTGTTTCCATGCATTGCATAAGATTGTTATTTCCAAATAAAAGCAAAGCTACCTTTTGAAAGAGCAGGAGAATCAAGTCCTCTTAAGTCTCTATTGCAAAAAGAATTTTCCAAAAATAGTAGTGATAATATTAAAGTTATGGAAATAATTTAGGAAACCTTTTGACATCCAGAGATGTCATGACTTTGATAGAGTTGTAGCCTTTTAAGCTTCTAATCTTTATGTTACTTTGTGGGCTTTAAAAAAGTATTTTTTTATGTACATTATCAAAGATCTTTATGTACATTATCAAAGATCATCTTCATAAAAGCAATATGATGCAAAGATTAGTTTGAATTTGTTGGATCAAACCAGGAATGTTTAAGGTAAATAAAACAGTTGGTTACATTAGTCAGTCTCTTTGAATGCTGCATAATCATTATGGGGGACTAGCAATATTACAGTGTCATCAAATTAGTTCTTTAAATTCCATAGTAGTTTTATGCTCTGCTTTCAAGTAAATGAATAACAGATACTTATTTATACTGATCATTTATGAGAATCAGAAAACCAGAAGATCTAGTCATTTTACGCCCCATATGGTGAGGTTGATTGCTTTGCTGGTTGTGCCACGAAAGAACACGCAGCAACTCCCTACTGACTCTCAAGCTTCATAACTTGGATCTTAATGAAAAAGGAACATATAGACCCAGGAGAGTCTTTTTTCTTGCTTCATAAGCAATGTATGCTGCATATTAAAATTAGTGTTTTGCCCCTGCTGTTCCTATTTGGAAGCTATTCTATAATAGAGGACTTTGGACTTTTTCTCATTTTCAACTTAAATTTGTTTATAGTCCCTTTATACCAGTCTGCCCTTTTCTCATTCTTTGGTGTTAATCTGCTTGCTCTTGACTATAAGAGCCCTCAGTTTTCCCGGGTATCAGATAGCCCATCTCTATTCCTCTCAGTTTGAATTCATCTGGCTCTGAACAAAACTATCCTTGATGTTATGGAATTGAATTTTAGGCTGATATTTATTGCAGTAATTCAAGCAATAATGTATTCATAGTGATCCTGGAGAAGAAAAAAAAGTGCACCTATAGTACACCTGGTCTTTCATTTCCTTGTTTTTAAATTGATGAGCTCCTGAACTGTTCATCCAGTTATTAGTCCTTAAGGACGGAATTTATCCCACAGGCTTTTATATAGGAGCACTGGTGTTCTAGGCTTCCCCTGGTCAGCTAAGGGCCATACAGAAGGGCTCTTCAGTCTCTCTTCGTTGACTGCTTAAGGAGCTTTTAGGCACTGGGTTTTCTGAATGAAGTGTCTTAATTGTTAATCTACAGTTAACTGGAGGAATTCAGCCCATGTTCAGATGGACTTTGGAAATCTCTTAACCCCTTTAATTTAAGAGAAAGAAAAATTTATTTATCATTAGAGATGCCTTACATTAACATCTGTAACCTCCAATGTAGTTAAAGCTTATGAGCAGCAGTGTTAAACATTGATTTAAATTTATCTATAAAATGTTTTCAAAACCTCTCTGCTCACTTATTAATCATTTTATGAAGACAAATCATATGTCCTTCCTTTTATGCACAGAGAATATACCACTTCTCACCATAACCATCTTTATCTTTCCTGGCATAAGTTTGAGCCAACTGGCTCCCATCCACATTCTTATCTCACCCAGGTACTTTCACATCTGAATGATATTATAGCCATCTGCGCTTAAAAAAAGTGGCATAAAACTAAGTGATGTGGGAGTCTGTGTTGTCTTACAGCCTTTTGAAAAGGTCTTGTCTAAATTGAGAAAGAGTAAATAAGGCTCATTCTTGTGAAACTCAACTTACAAGACCTTTTTGGGGAGAGAAGTTATTCATCACACATGGTATCTTTCAGAGGAAGTTGTACAGCATTATTTCTGTCATTGCTACTTCAGGAGCTATTCCTACACGGTAGAACGTGCCGTTTGCTACTGAATTCACTTTGTGGATCTGCTCTAAATGACTAAGTGAAACAGGAAAATTAGTATGGTTGTTAGAACACTTGAAAATCAAGGACTGAGTAAGGAAGCTCATATTAACTGGAAATAATACTTGCTTTCATTCTTAGAATGTATTCATATACATGGACTGTCACTCGTGAGTTTAAGTAAGATCCAGAGTACTGGAACTCTCTGATCCAGATCCATTTACTGCTCTCTGGGATAGAGAAATTGAGATAGAGACAAGAAAAGATTTTGCCACTGTGCCACAAGCTGATGATATGATCAAAGCGGTTATCTGTCCTTTGTGTCTTTTTACCTGCATTTATTTAACAGATAGTGTAAAAGTAAAGAGATGTTTTTATTCTTTTATCTAAAAGATTTTAGAATATATTAGAGCAATATAGGGCTGCATGTTTAATTTTGTGGAAACAGATTTTCACTTATGTAAAATATAAAATTTATTTTATTTCGAAGACAAAACAGTGGTTTTAAAGGAACAAAGCCTTTGTTTTTGCCCTTACCTGAGTTACATAATTCTATTGATGCAGAAGTTGCACAGGAACAGTTCTTAGTTGCCTGCAGAAGCAGGGCGTTTAGTTTTTTTTTTTAGTTTTATTTATTTATTTATTTATTTATTTATTTATTTTATTATTTTTTAGTGAGGCTGATTGAACAGGAATTGTGAAAAGACTTGCAGATTGTATTTTTTAATGTTTTTTTTAGATATGAGTGAATGTAACCTAAGTCTAAGGTTGTGAAATGTTTTTATAAGATGAAAGGCTGTAACTTAACATTTGATATCTTTTCAGTGTACTTGAGGGAAATTGCTTGAATGTACTTAGGGATTTAATTGTTTAAAGGACAGAAGAAATCAGGGTATCTGCATTTCAGTGTATTATGTCCTGTAGTGGAGGATAACAATATTAAAAGAAAATAGTGATTACTTTTCTGAATTAATTAGCTCACTTCAAGAGCTGAGTTGCCTTAATTAAAGGACATGAAATATCTTTCTATGTATATATCTACTATGTCATCTTATTTCTCCCTAGAGAAAAAATATGAGAATAAAGAAGTTAGATGACATGAAATATAATCTCAAAAATCCTAAACTGATTATACTAAACTGCAGAAGAGTCTCTCTGCTATTTCTTCAGTTCTTGGATGATGAAAGGAAAAGATTTGTGTTGCTACTGCCTCATGTTTTTCCTTCTTTATGCCCTGAGCTGTTGATATATACATGTTTTTACTACATATAACATTTTAAATTTTTGCAAGTCAATATACACTTGAACATAATGTAGTTTTGATCATGGAATGTAGATGTGAAATGTTCTTTTTTTTAATTAGTGCTCTGTACACCCTTACCGTGCCCCAACTTCAGTAGGGTTGTGAGCAACAGCAGAGAGTTCCTAGCTCTGAAAATTAGCTACATTAAAAAAAAAAAAAAAAACAGCTGTTTTAGCTGCAGACTGTTAATGAAGACATTCACTACACAATATCTGATGAAGAAAATACTGCATATTAACAAAGACTTTTATATATTAGTAGTCATAATACCAGGATATGTAGTTTATCTTTAATGTGTATCATTTTAGGGTCACATTCGCAGCATCAGTACAGGCTGTTTGCCTGATGGACTACTCATCAGCTCTAAATCTTTCTATTGGTGTAGATATTTTAGTAAACCAACTCTAAAATACTTCTGAAGAATGACAGAGATGTTAAGTTCAAAAAATACTGTCTTTCAGAGAAAGCCATTTAGACTCCAGTCCTATTCAGTGTTTTCCTCTTTGCATTTCTAAGTCACGTTGGATAGAAGGTTCTCCCTACGCCGGTGCAGCAAGGAGCCTGAGTGTATTCCGTCTTGAATTTCAGATGTTGGCAGATGTACCTTAATGTCAGAAAGGCATTGCCATAGTATAATACTAGGGTTATTAAAGCCCTCTCTTACTGAACAATTTTCCTAGCTCGTCAGTATATTAAGAATTTATTTGTAAAAGAAGTCAATGTACATACATCCACAGTTAAATCTGAGTATGTAGTTAAAGTCATGTTGCAACATCAGTATATATTGCTTATGGTTAAATTGTGTTTATTTGCACATTTTACTATTTAACATATGAATCTTAAGAATTAGTTATTTTTACTATTCTAATTCTATGATTTACAAGTTCATAATTGAAAAATGCTATTGCTTGTTCAAAGATACATGTCTGCTGCAGGGACCTCATGCACAACAAATAAAGAACATTCTTACATTAGTTAATCAAAATAAGATTACTTAAGGGGATTTTTTTTACAAGCCTGTTGTTTTAAATATATTTTGGCAATAACATTTAAAATGTAGTCTTCTGCTATTTACAGAAGATAACTAAATAAAGTACATCTGATATTGATGTGAGTATTTTTGGAACATAGTCCCATACTTAATCATTCTGAAATATCAAGCAAGAATATATGAAGTAATGTCCTTTAATCTCTATGCAGATGCATAGTAGAAAGGAAAGGAGACTGTGTACAAATGTTATTTTTATGGTTTGCCTGAACCAGGTGTATTTTCCTTCTTTCCTACAACTTTTGGTTTCTTTTCTCATGCTTCTTTTTTTCCCCCTTCATCACTATTTCTACTATGTGTTGGATTGTTGCTTTAAGGGCTTTATACGAAATGCAGCAAACAGCCTAATGCTATTTTGTGTGGAAATTTATATGACTAAATTCGTCTAGCAGCCTGTAATACTAAAATCTTTTTTTTTAACGCTAAGCATAAAATGTGTAAACTCTTTTACTACAGGGGTCTGTTGTCCTGATAAGCATTCATGGATTATACTTCTATAACCAATCTTTTCTTTTTTTCCTCATTAATATTTAAGCGTGCTGATGATATTACCAGTTCACTATCAGATACTACACTGCTTGTACACTTTTTTGGCAAGAAGGGAAAAGCTGAACTGAACTTTGAAGATTTTTATAGGTGAGTCTCAATTTTATAAATTCCATTTAAAGAAATATTTCCATATTTTTTATGATTAGTACATGTATTACTGGGCACAGTGTGTATATGGGCACATATGTAAAATACACTTCTGTATATTTTTAGTTTGTTTTTACACTTTTGCCTAGGCATCTGTTACGGGCCACTGGAAGGCCAGGTTACCCAGCAAGAAACACCCCTGATTTGAGTTGTGCATAGTTCTTACAAGACAAATGAGGTACTAGGAAGGGGTGTCACAGGCAATGTCTGCAGATTGTGGTCTTGCCAACCTGTAATAAGAGTGTGTTACTTGTGTTACAAGTCAGGGTGGATGATGAGCTGAACAGATGCTCCAAGTGAAATAATCTGCCCATAGAGCTACTTTAATTCTTAGATGTATAATTAGGAGACCACATAGAATCTGGGAAGTTATATTTCCCTGCTGATGCAGCTAGCTGGTTTGTACTCTGCACAGTTCTGTTGCCACAGTTTTACAGAATATATTGTTAAATTGCAATGGGCTCATAAGAATGTTGTAAGAATTAAAAGAAAAAAAAAAGGTAAGACTTGACCACAATCTTTAAGTAACTCCATGGGGAATAAATTTTGGGAATTCATTTCCCAATAATGGGAATTTTCTCCCTTAGCATGTAAAGATCAGTGATCCACTGAAGAAGAAAATTAGATAAATACAAACTAGAAATAAATTACATTTTAAACCTTGTTAAAAGCATTTGTTAAATTGATTAGACAGAATGTCAGTATGAAAAGAGGATTTACCAGATTTACAGTCAATGCTGTAAGCAGGGAATTAATTGTAAAATGCTATTTGGTTTTATATTTCATGTGTTTTAATGACAAGAATAGTAGAAATGAAAAGTGTCATTGTTTATTCGTATTTATGTTTATGCCTTAGATTCATGGATAACCTACAAACTGAAGTTCTAGAGATCGAATTTCTTTCCTACTCTAATGGGATGAACACCATCAGTGAGGAAGACTTTGCTCATATTCTTTTGAGATACACAAATGTAGAAAATACATCAAGTTACCTGGAAAACATGCGCTGCAGGATCCCTGAAGAAAAGGTAGTTTACTTAGTACAGTCATGGGCAGCAGCATCAAATCCTGGTGTCTTCAAGGTGAAATCATAGCCTTGGTGGACTACATGTGGCTTCTGTCACTGATTTCAGTGGCACCAGGATTTTATCCTGATCATAAGTTTACATCTTGTTTTTCATATATCTTAATGAATAGAAGGTAGAAGAGTGAATAACAACACATCATGTTCCTTAGGATTTAGGAGTATTTTTGCAGTTTAGATAAAGCTCTGTGTTACATTAAAACTCAGTTCAAGTACTAAAAAAAGTAAAGAGTTGGAAGAGATTTTTCTTCTAGAAATTAGGCTTATTTAACAGTTTTTTCCAGCTTTTTCTGTATTTTCTCTTTTTTCACTGCTACCTAAATAAACACCTCTTCAGAATAAACATGGATACCCTTTATCTAGTTCTATTTTAGTTTCAACAATGGGTCACTTGTGCACAGTCATTGATGGTTTAGAGTTTCTGACTCTGAATTCAGAGATAGAAAAGATAGCAGCAACAGTAAAGATCATGGGGTGGCTCATCCTTCATTTGTTTAGCAACAAATGTCTTGTCAGAAGTGTATCTGTGAAAAATGTGGTGGCAACTGAATGCCTCGCTGGTAATCAGTAGGATAATGTTACGAGCAACCCTTCAAGCAGGGGGTGCTTTGGTTACATTTCCTCTGTTTGTGTTTATAGAAGGATCAGGCTAGTCTGTCCTAGAAATGTGACTCTAAATGGCCATATGTTTTGGTAGCATTGACAGTAGAGCTTTTGAAGCAAAGTAATAAATATGTTTGGATAGTTGCAGACTAAATTAGGAAACTGCATTGTAATTGAAAATAGTGAAATACTGTAAAATAGAAATCGTTAATGAAACCCAAAGTGAATTACATAAAGCTATAATTACAATGTACAAATGTGGCTGATGTAGAACTGTATCACATAAAGTTACTGCAGACTAACTTGTCATGTCTTCTACTCCCTTCCTGCATTTTCTCTCCTTCGCTAGCATTGCCGGGTGCAGCAGGACAGAGATCAGCCAGCCAGGGCATCTGTGTGAATACAGGGGGCAGAAAGGGAGAAACTGTTTTGATGTGATGACTGAGTAATTTGTTCTCTCCCAGGAAAAGATCTTCCTGAAAAAAAAATATAACTCTAAAACACAATACTTTGGGATCTTCAGCTGCTACAGCCATGTCCAGAAACCAAACTTGTTTTAAGGGGTCTTATTATCTCTCAACATTATCTCTCAACTGGCTAAATGTTGACTGACGAAAGGGAATGATCCTGTTGTCTTTCCTCTTTTCCTCAGCCTCATTTTTCTGCCACTTCATTTGCATTTACATGTAGCTGACTCTACAAATAAGAAAGATTAGTCAGCTGAGCTGGTAGAAGTTCACTTCAAAAACTAAATTTTCCAATAGAATATGTGATTCATCCTGTGCTTGTAGAGTAGCTAAATCCAATGCAAGCAATGAGGTACAAATATAGCGAGGAGTGGGAAGGAAAGCAGTGCTGCCTCCTTCACACCAGATTAGGTGTGAAATGAAGCAAGATGATTGGAATCACAGATCTGCTCACTGACCTTCTGAGCTTATGGTCTAGCCATTGAGACACCCAGCGATTACATTAGACCAAACTTCTACATTAGAGATCTGTGCAACTTTTCATGTTTAAAAGCCAATGCACTGCTACAGAAATTGTATAGAGCTATTTTCTTAGGTTGCCAGGTGCTTTTTGCTTAAGGTGAGCTCAGGATTAACACATATTTAGAATGTTTGGAAAAAAAGAAAACTCTGGGGTTTGTGTAAAGACAATGCTATACATATCATTTAATGTAATAAGAAGTGATTCAGTCATAGGGAGAGAGAAATAAATGTTTGAGTAGCAAAGGTGAAGTTGATTAAGTAAATAAAAATGCAGGTGTTTTTATTATATATATTTATATTTAACACAGACAGTGTTCTTTCAAGTTTCAGTACTGCTGTTCTGATAGCCTTCCGCACAGTGGTTTTCTGTTTTTCATCTGGTGTAGCCACCAGCCAAGAAACCGTCTGTGCGCAATGCCACACTGCATGGGTACAGATGTGCTGGTGTGTGCATTTTGGGGACGTCCTGTCGCTTCCCCATTGACACATACCTCTCTGTCAGAGGAAACAGGCCATTGTTGTTTTCTCTAACCCCATTCCACTGGTTTGGTAAATGCACAGTCACTTTAGTGGAAAAAAACAATTCCTGTGGATACCTCTCTTGCTGGCAGGAGCCTTTTGGGAAGGGGATTTTGCCTCCTATTGTTATGGAGGCGTTGATATTTTCACACATTTATTTATTTTTACATTGCAAATTAGCAGTACAATTCCAAAATTATAAAACACACTCTATATTTTATTATGGTAATATGCTGTAACACTAATATTAAGCAGAGGATTCTATTTAGAGAAAAATGGCACTAGCCTGTAAAGCAATACTTTCCCACTTGGCAGTGTTACTCTTTCTGTGGCACTGTATGTAGGAACCTGTGAAGCAACGTGACGATCATTTGGCAGAACATAGTCATGTTGAAAGGTTCAGCTGGCAGGCTGCCTGCTCACAGGATGTTCTCCTCCTTTGACTAACTAGATGCCAGGCAGTGATTCATTGAAGCTGGCATCTTGAATTACTGTAATTATCTGCCCCTAAAGAAAGTTTATGCTTTTTTGACAGCATTGGTACATTAATATAACAGTTTCCTTTGCTGTGGTAAAATATAATCTGTGCAAACGAATAACGTTCAGTTTTCTTTTACATAGAAAATAAATAATTTCCAGTAGGAACATGGGAAACGATGTAAATAATTTCATAATTCAAAATTATGCAAAAAAAATGCAAAATAATGAATGTTATTACAGTTGCCAATTGAACAAAAAGGGGTCCTAGGAAAGGACTTTCCTTGCTGCCTCTTTTGTGTTCTTTTATCTTTCCTCTTGAAGGGAATTAAACATCTAGGATTGCAGATGATTTCAGTGGAAATTGTAGAACAATTTTATTTGGAAAATATTTTTTTCTCATTGCTAAAATACTGTGGAGACTATACTATTTAGCCTGAACTTTTATCACTAGAAGGTAGTGCTCTTTCACTTGTTTCCCTCTATCTCCAGTATGACGTGGGATAAGTCTCCTTAGCTACTAGAAGTCCAGAAGCTGCAAAAAGGCTTTTTTGTAGACTAGTGAGTCTTAATCTTTCCAGTGCAAGAACAGCTTTCCACCTAGACTAATTACTGCCTGTAATTGCATGGAAAGAGTCAGGGCTTTTGCAGTACCTCTTATGATATTTATATTTAAAATCTTTACAGACACACTGGTTCAAATTAAGAATTCAAAAAAAAAATCTTGGTGAACTTAAATCAGCTCAAGGCATCTATGACTATTATTACCTCTATCAGGTATTGCTGCTTTGCCATAGTGCCTAAGAGTACTAGTTGGGGACTAGGGTTTCACTAAGCTAAGATTTCACATAGAAAAGCCTTGCAATATAATACAGTGTCTGCAGTGTCAGTTGAAGACTTAAGTAATTATAAATGTGGATATGTTTAAACCTCGCCTTAAAGCAGAGTTTAAGTTAGACCCCAACATGCATATTCATTCATTCAACATACTTGTGTGTGTACACACATAACGCTCATATATCTAAAACGGTAGTTTGTTTTGAGCAATCAACATAATGGAGAATTCTTAAATGAAGTTGACATGCAACTGCAAAAATTGTTTTTTCCACTTGTCACTGCTGTTTTTAATTCTAATGGTACTAATTTACATATTCTTTTATTCATTAGGGTATCACATTTGATGAGTTCAGGTCATTTTTCCAATTTTTGAACAACTTAGAAGACTTTACAATTGCAATGCAAATGTATAATTTTGCAAGTCGTTCCATAGGTCAAGGTAAGGATTTATAAAAAGGCAGGTAATTATTACATTGTTTAAAACGATACAAAGCAAATTATTTTGCAAGTTTAAAATGGCAAGGAGCGTTCAGCTTTGAGAGTAGCATGCTCAGGCTTATCATAAGGGATACGGTAAAGCTTTATAAGATTGTATAAGTGGTGGATAAGCACTTACACAGTGGGTAGTGAATTTTTGGAAATTCCTGTTGCAGAGTTGTAGAGGCAAACATTATCAGAAGGATCAGAAAGTGATTAGAAATGTTTTTAACAAGTCAGAAAGTGACCATAAAAGGCCTAGGCAGGCACCTGCTTTCTGAAATCTCTAATGCACCAGTTGTAGATGCTTGCAGAGTGCAAGACGAAGGACCATGTGAAAGGGGCAGGTTGTATGCTCCCCTCAAAATAGCATCTCTGGTGGTCTGACATAGCAGACTCTTCATGTGGCCTTGCCTTGGGAGCACATTGTTTTCGCTACGCTCTGTTTCTTTGTTTCTTTGTTGTCTTTTATATCAAGTAATTGATATCAATTAAACATTTTATAACAGTTAAGAGCTACTTGGATTAGATCTGTAGAATTAAATCCTGATTTTCATACTTTCGTATTTTTGAGGGCCTAAGTTTGAGTTCGCGAGTTTAAATTCATGTGTGTGTTTTATTTTTCTTCTGATATTTCTTTATGTAGATGAATTCAAGCGTGCTGTATATGTAGCCACGGGGCTGAAGCTTTCACCACACTTGGTGAACACAGTGTTCAAGATTTTTGATGTCGACAGAGATGATCAGTTGAGTTACAAAGAGTTTATCGGCATTATGAAAGATAGACTTAATCGAGGCTTCAGGGTAAGGATGCTGATTTTTATAGTTGTCTTAATTGATTTTGCTTTTAAAATAACTAATAATGTGAGTCTAAACAAGTAATTCTTATAGAAATTCTGAAGCAGTCTAAAAGATTAATCCCTTCTAAATTTCTAGAAATTTTTGTATTAGAAGATAATACACATACTCCGCATACTGCCATTTCTTCGACCTGGTGCGATTCATAAGTTGGTATTAAGAGTTTTAACAAGGATGACTGTTATGTCTGGGACATTTTCAGGGAAGAGGCTCTCACTCTCTCCCTCTCTCCCTATGTCACTTTCTCTTCCTGTCTTGTTTAGCCATTTCTTGCAGAAGTTTTCATAGGGAAAAAGCATGTGAACTGTGGTGCAAACCTTGCCTTTTAGATGAAGGTGTAGACCATGGTGCCCTCTTCAGGTTCCTTGTAGCATAGAAAAATATTAGAGTAGTATATTTTTATTTTTCAACTGTGGAGAGTAGATTATAGAAATAAAAAAAGGTTGTATTTGTGAACTTCATTACTGACTGGTGTTAACTGAATAACGTTTTTAAAGCTAGCTATTGATTCACAATGTGGAGTGTATGGAAGTGATGTTAGAATTTGTTTTAAAGTAGTAGTTTAGTATTTTTAGAGTATGATCAATTAAATTCACATTTTCTCTTCATATGAAAAGTGGTGACGTTTTTAACTAAACGTAAAATGTTCTTCAATTAACAACCTAATGCCCTAAACAGAAATTTTGAACTTTGATCTTTTCATTAGAACTATATAAAAGTTTCTAAATTCACATTTCAGTTTGTTATTTCTGTAATATAATTTTACTGATTTTAATTAGTTTTCTAAATATAGTTGACTAAAATAATTTTAAGACTTTCTGTTAAGTGGCGTTGAGCTTATTACGTTCTTTGTTATTTTTGTAACATTTTGATCTAGTGTAAAGAATGTTGACAACAACCACTGTATTTGTGACAGGCTTATTTCCTTGTTGGTGCTCAAATCCTGTTACTATGCTGTGGAAATGATGATTGTTTCATAACCATTTCAAGATGTTCAGCTCTATGTTTTAACTGTTACTAATTGTAAGCCTGCAGTGTATGTTAATTTAACCAGAACACAGTCTGCTTACTAAGCATCTCTTGTAAATATGCATTATATGTTTCTATTTCACAAAATGCATGACAGAAATCACATATAATCCTTAGGGATCTGTATCACACAGCACTATTTAGCCTTGTGTATACATCTTTTTTTTTGCCTAGGCTACTTTAAAATATCCTAATGCACTGTCTTAACTGACTATAGAAGGTGATCGTGATTCCTATAATACAGTGACCAAAAATACTTCTTTTTTTTCACCTTTTTCTCAGACATGCCTATATCCAGACTTGTAATGTTGTTTATTAAAATTGTTTTGTTTTATCTGCACACATACACACATACAAACAAATAGTATTGTGAGAAAATTACAGTATCAAATTTACTTATTAGTTATCATGTCCACAAAGTTTTTGTAAGTGTCACAAAATAAATGGTTTCTTCAGAAATGGATAGTGGTCCTCCTTGAATTTTTGGACAAAGCATATAATGTGTAACAATTTGCTACACAGAACTAACTAGTAGAAAGTGTTATTAATTATGGCAGCTGCAAAAGATTTAAGACTTTGGTCTCAATTGACAGTACAAATTGTCCCTAATACATCTGAACTTCAAAAGTTACACGGGATTTAGTGTGGCCAGAGCAAGTAAATATCTGTTCTTTTGCTGCTACACTGTGGTGGGATCAAGTGTTGTCTTATACTAATTAAAATTAACTTTTTATTTGCTAATACTACTAACCTTTTCTTTGGTAATAAATACATATTGCATCCATATTAAGATTTTGTCAGTTCTATTATACCAATAAAAGATTATAGCTTCTGCTCAGGCAGTCCACATGTAAGTTTTTGTCTTGATGGAGTTAACCTGTTCGTGAAGGGTAAATGCCTAATAATAAGACAAAATATCTTATAGTTAATGTCTGCCAGATTCAGTTCTTGATTATAAATCTAAAAACATCTAAAACGAATAATTTAAAAAAGACCTATAATTTGATCTATGAGTTTACAATTAACACCTTAGTAATTCAATTTTTATGAAAGTCGCTTTACTGAAATGTTTGCCAAGAAGAATCTTAGGGTTATTACATACCTTGCTGTTAGGTTCACATATTTTAGAACAGGTTTTTGTGTAGTGATATAGTTTGACTAAAGCAGAGTTATACAATTCTGAAAGGTCAATACATGATAGCTTTGTCCTATTTCAAAACTTAGCTTATAAATATCTATATAAAGTTGATGAAGATCAGCTTCTACCTCACATTCAAATTTAATAAATATTCATTTTAACATGTATTTCAGGTTTGCTTTTGAAAAATTTAAACGTCTTAAAGAGTTCATGAAAAGATATTTCAGGCTTTCTGGAATTACAGCAGTATATTGAGCTGCCATCAAGTGGTCAGTCAGAGCATTGCCGTAGGCTTATTAAAACACACAGATGTAAAAAGCTTTTTGCCTGCTGTTTGGATTAAAGTAGTTATTTCCAATTTTTAATTAAAATGAAATATGCAAATAGATCCCCTCTATAAATTACATTTTTAAACTGAAATATTTGCTATGTAATGACTAAACGATAAACATTTTAGCTAGTACATACTATACTGTATCTACTAGCTATTTGCCACTTAAACCCATTTTTTGTATTTTCATGATACTGTTGTCTTTTGCTTACCTCTGGCTGCCTTCACATGTTGTCTGCATCTGCGCACTTCTCCGTCTTCTGCTCCACAGGGCTACAAACCTATTCAGAGATACACTACTTTCAAATCCTGCGTGAGGAAGGAGCTCTATAGCAGATAAGTCACGGTATGTGTTAGCTGCTCCGTCTGGGTGTGCTGGCATGTTTGCAGGAATGGCTGAACATTCAACCGTCGCTGCTTTGTTTCCCATTGCAAAACTCTGGAGGAGATTATCTGATTGCAACCAAGACAGCAGCTCAAAATGTCATGTTGCATTTTTGACTGGAGAGGTAGAATTTTACTGTGGAGTTGGCACCAAGTAACTCATGCTGTCGCTGTTTTGTAAGCCAGTTGCTATTTTGTGCTGTTTGGAACAAGGTGAAGTATTATTTCATAGTTTCTGTTGCTGTTTTCTGTCTGTCTGTTCTTTGACCACCTTTCAGTAATATCTCTGTTACCTATGATAAATGTTTAGCAATCCAGATCACAGTGGCAGAATTTTATCTCTAAGAGCCAGTTAGTAACTTGATTCTGCTATGATTTAAACAATTGCACTTTTACAAACCATAATGTGTTTTTGAGACCATTAAGGCTCCACCAGTAATTCTCAGTGGTAGGTACTGCAGCCACCATGGCCACTCCTGTGTAGCCACCACATGAGTATTCATCTTTATAGTTAAATTGTACTGCGAAAACTGCAGTGTGAATGTTCTGTAGTCTATCATGAAGCTCTTGCCTCGCTTTGACCACAGCAGAAACGTGTCAGTAGACATTCAGAACTTAAAACCTTTCTTAACGTAAAGTGAGAGTTTACTTCTCTGCCATTTCTTAAAGCAATTTGCTTCATTGCTGGCACTTTTTCCCTGATCATTATTATAGGCTTTGCAGTAGTTGCTCCCAAGATTGTTAACAGCTAATGTAGGCACCTTTAGTGGGGAGAAACAAGATGCCTGTCATGACAAACTGGCCATACAGCAATTCTGGCTGCTGTGGGGAACCCGGTGCATTAGTCTCATGTACTGCTGAGCAGTCAGGGTTTGGATACAGTTTCCCCCCGTTTCAAGTTCTGTGACTGTGCACAATACTAAACTCAGGTTTTGTGTCTAATAACCGTCTTGGGATGCCTCCGTACCTCCTAAACCTGTGTCTGACTTTCTGAATCCTCCCATTCCTTATAGACTCACCTCTGACCACTTGTAGGCCAATGAGCGTCCTGGGGCTCTGCCTGAGATGCCTCCCTAGCTCTGAAGCAGCATGGCAGGAAACCAGGAACCCAGAGCACAATTCTGGGGTGTCTGAATTATCTGAGGCGACGGCTGCTTGCAGCACACTGGAAACATCTGGGTCGTTAGGACCCATTTCCTCAGAGCCCACCACTGCTCAGACTGGTAGCCCAGCAGGTCACCAACCCTGCTGGTGGTTTTCTTTCATAGGGCCCTGCACAAGAGAGGGAAGGGAGAGGGGTTTTATCTCAACTACCTGCTCACTTNGGGGCTCTGCCTGAGATGCCTCCCTAGCTCTGAAGCAGCATGGCAGGAAACCAGGAACCCAGAGCACAATTCTGGGGTGTCTGAATTATCTGAGGCGACGGCTGCTTGCAGCACACTGGAAACATCTGGGTCGTTAGGACCCATTTCCTCAGAGCCCACCACTGCTCAGACTGGTAGCCCAGCAGGTCACCAACCCTGCTGGTGGAGAGGGGTTTTATCTCAACTACTTGCTCACTTCCTTGGCAGAGCATGTGCTTTATCCCAGCCCATGGGCTCTTTTGACTACTCTTTTTTTTTTTTTTTTTTTTTAACCAAGCTTCATGTATTGACCAGGCTGGTCTGGTTCTCCAAAATGCAATTATAAAGAAAGGATTATGCAGCTGGAGCATCCAATATTTTTCTTCATGGAGAGAGGAGAAGTTCTGTTTGATCTGTTTACATTCTCTTGCGTTACATACAAAACACAGCATAGTAGGACCTTTCCTTTAATATTTTGGCCAACTGTCAGCTAAACATTAACCCCATTTTTAAGTTGTACTTTCTCTTTATAAGTATAAACCCAATACTGAAGCATTCTCTTAGTATGTGAGGAACTGAAAAAAAATTTTTTATCTTTACAAAGTGTGCAGTTTATTCTCCTGACATGAAATGTAAGTAACTAATGAAATAATCATACAACATTTTAGTAATCCAACCTGCCAGTTTCATAAGAGGAAATTCATTGTTTAAGATTAGTTTCATGGAACTTCACCTCTTTGAAACTCAGGCTTTTTTTGCCTGAGTTTCTTCTCAGAAGGAGAAGAAGGTTTTCTGCCTTCCTTGCTTCTCTCTCAGTATCTTTTCTAGAACGTTCCTTCAGGAGTACTTTCTCTTCTTTGTCCTCCCTGATTCGGCCACAGCCTAATTGCTGTTACATGTCAAGTATTATATAAACTGTAAACCCCTCAAGACAGGGAGCAGCTCTCATAAGAAACTGGTAAATGTTGTACAGTCATGATGCTTTCCTACTATTTTCAACAGAGAGAATGCGACCGAGGGGAACAAAGTACAGTGACACAGAAGGATCCAATATCTAATCATCAAGCCTATTAAAATTATCTTGGTAACAAAAAGAGAGACTGTGGTAAAGAATCAAGTTTAATGGTCTAGACATCTTGATAGATGTTTGAATTCAGGCCAAAAGTTAATTCATTCCTCTGTTGAGATAGAGTAACCTGAAAAAAGCCAATATACAGTGGAGATTTATAAAGGGAGATTTTATTAATTTGACATAAAGTCATTCTCAAGAAGATTCTTTAGAGATGAGTAACGGTCTACACTACATACTGTGGGACAGTACGAGAAACCAGATTAGTTCTCAGGGCACTAACCTGGTTACAAGCAACGTCACTGGAGTACAGTTTGATGCTGGTTAATTTAACGTGCTCCTTTCCCCATAGGGAGCTCCGGGATGCTCTGGGAAAACTGCTTCTGGTACCTGAGTGCTATCAGATGTCTGTTCCCTGTGCACTGAAGAACGCAGTGTAAACCTGAGGTGTATAAAATACCCTCCTCCCTTGTGCACATTAGGCAGCTCTTCACTTGAGCAATTGCTGCATGTTTCTTGTAGTGAGTTACACTGGCATATCCCGCTGTTAGCTATTCTGAGCTTAATCTTTTATAATTTACAATTTCTACTTAAATTTCCTGTAAATATTTCTTAACATTTGTTGTAAATGTAATTTAATTGAAACGTTAGCCAAAACATATCTGAAGTGATTTGGAGTTAATTACTGTAGAGGCGAACACAATTCTGTGTTTGCCATGTATTGAGGAATGAAAATGAATTTACATAATTCTAAAAATAATTATTTTGTAGTTTAGCTTTTAAATTGAAAAGAGCATAAAAGCTGAACCATTAGAGATATGAAATCGAGCATTTATTTTCATTTATTAGTTACATTTCAGTCTAATTTAAAAAGAAACACATAACGGTATAGAAAATTTTTAAAAACTTCACAAATGCATCCCAAAGGTAGATGCAATATGATAACAATAGAAATGTAAAGATCATCATCTTTGATATAATTTGTCTAGTAAACTCTTAAGAAAGAGATTAATATCTTAATCTCTTATATTAATATTGATCTCTCATATTAATATCTTAATCTCTTTCACAATTGGCATCCATTTAAAAGCCCTGTTCAGTAAATTATTAGTATACTCAGTAACTGTAATATATTATAACTATATTAAGGCTGTGATTTCAGTTTTGTTGACTTATATTGAAAGTAAATATATCAGAGTTGTAAATCTAGTTCTTGAGGTGTATATCCCACTGATTTATTGAAAAAAAATAAGATTTTTGCATTAAAGGAACTGTTTTCTACATTCTCTGAATAATAGTTAATAGTTTAAAACAATGTTTGGTGAATGATTGAGGGAAGAAGTTTAATTTTGAGAAAGGCTTGAAAGACCCAAGATAAGCATGAACGCAGAACTTCATTTCTAATCATGTTTCAACAGCAAATTGCTATCTACTGTAAATACTCAGTCACATGAGATTAAAAGCTGCCACATAGCTAATATTTTGAAGACTTTTTAATTTCTGTGCTTCCCTAATATACAACAGTTGAATATATCCATTATAAGAGAAATTTAAAAAAGAGTAGTTGAAGACTGCTGCAAACCCCTTCTGTGAGACAGATAAAGTACTCGTCTTGACAAAAGCGACTAGAAATCACAAGACTCAAGTCTTCTGATCCTAAAGCTGACTAGCAGCTGAAAAATATATTGAGAGTGGGAGGAAAATCTTCTAGAAAAATGTGAAAACATCAGAGTGTATGAGGACAAAATGTTCTATTACATTTGGTACACTGAGTACATATAACAATAATACATGCATTAAAAATAAACAGATGAATGCTTTATGTATTTCTTTTAATACTCTGATTCCTACAAACATTATATGAACCTATTGCATAAAATGCATATCTTAAAGTACTGTTTAAGCAGATGAATACATTTTTGTTAAATAATGCAATGCATTTTGCAAGTAATGCTGTTTTACTAAAATTGTCTATAAATCTCAACTAAATAATAAGTATTGTTTTGAGTATTTAACTAAAAGCTGCATTATATAGTACTGTGGATTAGATTGTTTTCTGAATATTTACAACTTCTGCATAATACAATGTGCTTTTTAATTATATAAAATGGATAAGGATAAATGGAATATAGACTTCACCCTAATGGTTGAATTTAATACAAAGTATAGGGAAATATATTGAACTTCAAATACCCTTTTGTCTTACTTGTCTCAGTATTTTTATTCTTTACTCAATTTAATCAAAAACGAGCAGTCTTTTTTCTGAACTATTTGCTTTGAGGTACTGGACTTTACTTCTAAGTTGGATTACCATTTTAAACTACTTTTATCCCTTCTGATATATCTATAGTAATTGCATTTCCTATTCTGCCCCTAGCCCCTTTCACCAGCTGTTGTAACATTTAGTCCATCTCCATCTTTAACGTATTTACCATCAAAATTTACTTGTGAAATTAGGAAGAGTTTGAAGAAGTAAGAAAATGTAGTGAATCCACAGCCAGTGAATCTCCCGGGCAAGCTCTTCACTGAATTCCGCCCTGTTCAGTGGAACTTGTGAACTTCACTGAACTAAAATACAATTTAGCTTTGAGGTAACCTAGCATAAAAAAAGCTTTTTTTATCATCTGCATATATTGCATTTGGCTTTAGCAATGCCAATATTGCCTCAGTTTCATTGTATATCAAGAATTTCTTATGCTTTTTATTGTGTTAGAGGTGAATTTTTTAATACAATGTGAACATTAAAAAGTAAGAAGCAAAGAGTTACAGAGAGCAGTACCTATCTGAATAAAGTGGATATACCTCCCTGTAGGTATAATATAAAATTTAATATTAATATAAATGGGAAACATTTAATTATAATTCTGTTGTGCAGTGTGAAGTGGGAACTGAAAACTTACCTGCATACAAATTTATAATCCTGATCTTACAGAAGTAATGCTGAGCACTGAAATATTTGATTTTTCATAATTTAATATTAAAACATCTATCCAGTTTATATGAATTGGAGTAAAATTTAATGTAATATTACGGAATTTAGTGCGAATCCCTTTTTCAATGATATATTTGTTAACTTTCCACAGGAGACCCCAAAATATGGTTGGAACGATTATTATTCCTGTGTGATGACGGTAACTGGCGAACATCTCAGAGATCTATGGAAGCAATTTCGGAGACGTGATATGTTGAGATAAAGAAGGAACGACTGTGGACGCTAGTTCTAGCTGTTTATCCCTCTATACACTGAATGAAGAACAAACTAACCCGAGTGTGTCCGGAATCTTCCAACTGCAGTAGATAACACAAGGTTTTTTTCTTCCACTTAATACACAAACTTTTACAGCCACTTCTCAGCATGT
The DNA here is from genome assembly GCA_013389825.1 of Crypturellus undulatus. NCBI lineage: Eukaryota > Metazoa > Chordata > Aves > Tinamiformes > Tinamidae > Crypturellus > Crypturellus undulatus. Next base: position 42,751 of record VWPW01006742.1, on the reverse strand, counting down.
ATTTTATTTAAGCAATGAAGTAACTATCATCTGATTGGCAGAAGTTTCTGTTGAGAATGTATTTTAAACAGTCTAGCATTTAAAAGAAAACAAAAAGAAGTGTTGCACCTGGGTAAGCACGTCTTTGGGCAATGAAGAGAAAATGCCTGTAGAGATTGTGAATCTGCTTTCTGAAGAGCACTATTAACAGCTTGTGCTAGACTGGGAATGAGAGTAAATTATGTAGCATAACAATTATATACAAGTTGAATGTATAAATTAAACTTTTAGAAGTTAGCAAAGCTGTTATTTTTAAAAAGGGTAAACTTCTATTACAATTATAATGTGAATGCTGGGTATTTACCTAAGAAAGGTACTGTATGGACTAAAACGGTCAAATTCCATAAGTCTTATTGTTATATTTGTTAACTTATCTTTTAAAAGATGATTTTAAGATGTTTTATGAGAAGTATGTTGAAAAGGAAGTGTCAAAATATTCTAATTCATGTTAGGTAACACAACATCATGAGATATTTATCATAAACTTTATTTCCATACATATAAATTCAGTGATACATTTCCAGTAGGGTACGACTTCCATGTGTTTCTTGTGAATAGTGCACTTATTTATATGAGGTAAGACATGGCACTGTGCTAACTTGCTACTCTGGAATGCAGCTTCTGAAAAATAGACAGGTAATATCCTTGTGTTTGTGTCAGAGAAAAAGCAAAGCAAAATATGAATGCATATTCATGATAGCAATGCACACTAAATAATAATATTTGAATATTATGAATCAAATGTTAATCTTACTAATGTTATGGACACTGCAGGCAATCAGTGGCCACCATGATCTTTTGTGGCCTGGTTTCGATGTTGCTGAAACAATCCCAAAGGCACTCTGGTACATTGGTTTTTTTCATATTTTCTATTTTTTTTTCTTTGCAATTCAGCAGCAGAGTTTTTTTTACTCCTTTTCGGGATGGCTCATATAATATGAATTAAACCCAGCAAATGTGAGCACATAGTTTTTAAAAGGTTCACTGGACATTTAACTATTTTGCATCTAGTCAGAAACATCTATGCATTGAAAGATGTGCTGCTCACTACAGACTAAAACTAAGGTCAGTTTTCTTCAGAAAGGAAATATTTGATATAGTCATACAGTTCAAATACAAATTTTGATATTTAAATTCAAAATAAGAGGTTTTAATATTTTATTTTCACAAATACACGTAAGAACTTTTGAAAACTATAATTAATACATATATTGCTCAAACGCCATTTTAAATTATATATTAATAGAAAAAAAAAGATGCATAGCACCTGTGTAAGTACTCTTAGGTTTAGAAATGTTTAATTTATAAGATTTATCTGTTTAAAAATAGATAAGAATGCTGTTCTTAAAAAAAAAAATCTACACTGTGAATTTTTAGAGAAAAAATGTCATTTAGAGTATCTTTTTAGCTGTGGCTTTAATCTAACAAAAAAGCCGATTTAGAAAGGTTTTTGAAGGCTTAAATAAATATTTCATGGAAAATACTTGTCCAGTTTCCAGCTTGGCCTCCTTGAACCACTGACAATGAGGCAAACTAGAAATAAGGGTTCTTGAACTGACACAACAATATATGGGTGAGCGCGATCTCTGTGTGATCCATTAGGGAACCACTTGGTCTCCTGGATCCCAGAACGGTCCCGCTGCTTCTTGCCAGTGTTAGACAAACTTCATTTTGCTGCTGCAGTCCTGAAGGACAAAGAGTGGGAAGCGACATTAAGGAGCTGCCGCAGGGGCTTCCCTGGCTGCTCTTCAGTCTCTTGGCAGTGATCCCTCCCCTCGGAGGAGGCAGAAGCCCCCTCACAGTTTCGCTGCTCCACTGCCCTCAGCAACAGTGCACTTTGCTTCGTGCCTGGCTTGAGACGGTTGTAACATTTGTCTATATACTTCCTATAGTCACTTAATATAAAATGGAATGTGAAAGTGTCAGATTAGTTTTTAAGAATATTTTTCTCCTGTTTAATAATAAGTTATGTGATATAGGACATGAAACTACAGATATTATATTGCTGTTTATTTCAAAATAAATACATTTAAAACTAATTTGCTTTGAAGTGTGAGTTATTCAAATTTCCCTTCCCAGGAAAAGATTTTATTTTTTGCAAAATATTGATATACAAGTGCTTTGAATAAGCATGTCACCATGACAAAAACAAAAACAAACAAAAAAAAATTTCTGCTGCTTTTGCTCTTAGATAGCTACACTGTCCTGCCACCAAATTCTGTAAAAAAGAGCTGGGAGAATAAGGACAGACAGGTGAAAACAGAGCGGGATAATGGGACATGCCATCTGCTACAGAGGCACCCCTTGGATAAGCAGCAGTCCGTGTGTTGGATAAAAGCTTATTCAAAATCCTCCAAATTTTTGGCAGCAGGACCTGGTTAGCTGCCACTAAGTCACGTGAAAGCACCAGTGAAGGCTTTGATGTTTTGTAGAAGCAGCTCTTTTCCTTTATATAAAAAAGTCATAATGTGAAAGGATGTTTAATGAATTCCTAAGAGCTACCTGTAGATGCCCAGAGCAGCTAAAACAGTAAAGCTACAGCTGTGGGTAGCTTTGCAATGCTGACTTACTTTTGTCTGAGCTCTGATGACTTCCTAGTTCCCAGCACAGTATCATTTATGGTAAGCTGCTTCCTGCTCATCTTGAAATGTGTAAAATTGCACTGGGAGTTTCTTGCACACTTATTCCTCACCCCTAAGTCATTCCGCTCCCAGGCAGATTCTCTGAGGAACGCCTGTTGGGCATTTTTCCTGTGTGTTTATTTGTCATTATATGGACAGTGATGGTACTTCTTAGTTTCTAAAGTCTGATGCCTATTGATTTATTTGTAAAGAAAGAAAAATACCAATTACCAGTTGTAAAATACAGCTTTGCTCATCATTTACTGTGTTCTGCATAATTCCAGAGTTTTTGATCTCCCCTATTATTATTTCTAAAATATATCCCTGAAAATCATCAGAAAGTTTATTAAATCATACATTTATCAGGTTTTAAAAGTTCCAGCCTTCAGAAAATCCACGACATATTAAATTGATCTAGTACTACAAAGCCTTACTTTTCACGCTGATATAATTTTATAGCTGAAATGTAACCAGTTGGATCCCCACATTAATTTCCAGCTTCTCATCATAACTCATGAATGAACTGTAAATATGAATATTGTATGGCCGGCCTTGGATTAAAGGAATAAATTACTGCTAAAGTAATTACCAATTTAAAAATGCTCTTCTGCTGAAGTAATGTGGTCTTAAATCACATACAGTAAGGAGAACAGTATTAATGTAATTCCATTGTTATTTCATTATGAGCTGGTTTTGATGGTTCATTTTCCTTTTTTTTTTATTTTTTATTTTTTTATGACGTTTCAAACTGGTAAATAACTGTGCTCTGAACAGACAATTTATGTGAAATAGTCTACAACAGATCATTTCTGTCTAATATACAACAGACGTGTATTCTCCCACACAGAGAATTCTTCCTATTTTCCTATTATTTTACTGTTTCTCTCATCTTAAACACATTCAAGACATCTGTGTAACTTCACTGAACATGTATAAACCTTCTGCTACTGTTTGTTCCATAGGGATGACTCACTAAAATCAGAATACCTGGTACAGTTTCTTACTTCTTCAATGCACCAGAATGTGCTTTGCCGTTATCCCTACGCAATGAGCACCGCGGAAATGTGGCGTGATTTGACTATGAGGTTTCAAAGAACTGTTCATGTTAGCAGCTAGCACAGCAATGTGGTTCCTTATCTGGAGGTGGCACTTCCGACAAGGCAGAGTCTCCTAACTCTTTCTGTCGATACACTGAGCACTTGGCCCCTTTCTCAAACCCCAGCTCCCCAAGGCAAGTGGCGAAGCATGAAAGAAAGGGCTGAGCAGCAGCTGATGCAGCTGGGTGGTAGCAGGAAGGGCCTGGAGGGGAGTGTTAGCGCCAGGAGAGCTGTGAGTGCAAGAGGCAGGTCTGGCCGGGGGTTAATCCTCTCCAACCAAACACCTTAGTCAAGGCAGAGCTGTTTATGCCAGCTGAATTTTGTGCTGGCTGGCTCAAGTGAGGCTTGCCTGCTTATTTCACCAGCCAGGCTAATTAGGAGCAGCGTGACCACGACTTCAGAGCTCTGGTGCGGAGGAGGCTTTAATACTCAGTGACAGGGACAGCACTGGTCATGGAAACGCTGCAAAGAGCTGGGCTGCAGAAGGAAACAGTCTGCAACCCACCAGGAAGCGTATGGTAGAATTTGAAGTCTTCGTAACCCTCCTCCCTGCTACCTGTATGTACATACATTGCATGTACATACATTATAAAAATAATGACAATGTTGAGTAGCTTCTCGCAGCGAACAAGTACCATGCAAAAATGAACGCAGAGTTTCTAGCTGCTGTCTGAGGGAGGTCGCTGTGAGGTATTTCCAAAGAGTGCAGAAAGTCATGACATGGATGGAAGTGCCTCTACTTCTGACACTTCTGTCAGTAAAGCACAGGGTATGCCCTCAAGCAGAAGTAAATTTCACTCCTTAGACTCTTAAAATCTGTTCTGAATAACTGGGGATGTTCTCATTAGCCACACTAGTCAAATCCTTTAAATATTCTAGTAGGATCCTGGCTTCAGTGATGACTTGCACAGATCAATTGCAGTTGAAACAACGTGTCTACATCTTGAAATGTTTTCTTTGGAGCCTTTCCTCATATTTTATTGTCTATGTCTTGAAACGATGTCTTTGGTGCGATGGTGCCTGATGTTTTATGAAATATATTACACAGGTATATCAAATTTATTTTTCGGTACCATTCACCATGTCTGTTCCGTGTAATTTGCCTCCTCCCTTTTGCCTCTTACATCTCCCCAATCCCAAATTATGTCAAACGCTAACAGTTATTACATGGAAATTTAATGCCCTCTGCATTATGCAGTATCTTTTCTTAAGTGAGTAATTATATTCCAGTCTTTCTAAGGCATGATATTTGGTTCACTTTTCTCTCCGAGTGTCTCTGTATCGAGTGGCTGGCTCTTCCCTGCATAGATAATTCACCGCCATGGGTTATTTAATCATTTTTACACATTCCTCTCAGCAGAGCGTGCGTCGCTCATTCACTTGCTTTACGCCAGCTAACGGGAATCCCTCAGCCTCATCCGGAATAGCGAGACGACGGAATAAAACACAGTTCGGCGTTATATAAAAACACTGCAGCTAACAGCTCAGCCTCGCGCTTGGCCCGCTTGGCAGAGCGGCTCTTCTGCACTTTTGTGGTATTTTACCTACTTCTCTGCTGTCTCATGGTCTGTTTCTTGCCCACGGCAGCCGCGAGCTGCTCGGCCGCCCAGAGGG
>VWPW01006742.1:0-37167 GCA_013389825.1 Crypturellus undulatus | reverse complement strand
CGGGGCGGCGGCGGCGCCGGGCGCCTGGGGCGGCGTGCGGCGGCGCTGCCAGCGGCTGCTCTACTGGGTGCCCGTGCTCTTCATCTCCAGCATCCTCTGCTGGTCCTACTACGCCTATGTCACCCAGCTCTGCCTGCGTGAGTGCCCCGCGGGCGGGCAGGGCGGGCAGGGCGGGTGCGGCGGCCGTTGCGGCCGTTTGTCCGCCCGGACCGGGCCGGGCTGGGCTGGACGGAGTGGAAACTCGCGGCGCCGGCAGGTCCCGAGGGGGCCTCGGCGGCGGCTCCGCGCCCGGCGCTTTGCCGAGTGCCGCGGGGCGGCGGGAAGTTGTTCCCGGCGGCGGGAGGGAAGAGCAGCCGGTGCCGCTGCCCGCCCGGCTGCCACGGGGCTCCCCGTGCCGCCCCCCCCAAAGCGCGGGGTCCCGCGGGCTCCCCGTGCCGAGGCCCAAAGCTCCGTGGCCATCCCGAACCCGAAGCTGCTGGGGTCATGCCGAGCTCCTGTGCCACCTTTCACTTTTGCCGTCTCATTGTGCGCGATTTTCTTTTCCCCTTAATACCAGAATGAGTTAAATGGGGCTTTTTGTCTCTTTTGGTGGGGAGCCGTCCCCCCGGCACGCGGTGCTGCCCACAAAGCGCTTGCAGCTCGTGAGCCGCATCGTGGGGCTGGGGCAAGTGGCGGAGTCTGGAGTTGGTGCGAGTGGAAAGACCTTCTAGGGGGGATGTCATCTGTGGGCATCTGCAAACAACTTACTGGTCTGTATTTGTCCCTGGCAGCCTGCGACTCGCTCAGGTGTCCTCGGGACGCCGCACTGACACTTCTTTGACATTAGGCAAAGAATTAATTGCGTCCTGCAGGTCTGGAATAATCTGGGTATTTGGGTGAATCTGGGTAGCTAAGACAGAATGGTTTATTAATGGACTACCTAGCTAAGCTTTCCTGACTTAATTCCTGTTTCTACTGGAGTATATCCTGCAGAAAACAAGCTAGTCATTAATCTGTAGACGCTAATGCACTAGCATACAGATGTTTTATAAGCAGCATTATAGTAATGTGCCCAGAGGAATATATATATTCTCCACAGGCCGTCCATTCACCTTTTACTGTATGTGAGTCCATATTGTCCCTTGAGTCTTAAGTTACTTAGCTTCTGCCCAGAGAATGAGGGAGAGGATGAAAACCTCGTCAAGCTGAGTGTGTGTGTATATATATATATAGGTGCATATAACTTTGCCAGACTTTGACAGTTCTAATTTAAAATCTCAGTAGCCATGTAGTTAACTTTGCCTTTTTTTTTTTTCAATGGAAGAATATGATAGGAAAAAATCTTTACTTATGGATGCTTGGCTGAACAGTTAGTTGAGACATTTAGTAAAAAAAAGTTCTCAGGTCTAGCTCCTCTGTTTTCAGGTTTCAGGTCCCAGTCCAAAGATGATATAGGCACTCTGTCAAGGGCTTGTTCATTTGTTTGTTTTCTACTGATGGCATTCATATTTGTTAAAGTGCTTTGGAAAAAAATCATTATTGGGAGCAGATGACTCTGGGATGAACTCTGTGGGGATTTCACCTCCATGGCTCCATCCAGTGCCCTTGTTGCTGGGCTGCACTTGGGCTCGTCTTGTGGCCGCTCTTGATCTCGAAGCAGGCTCTGTGCGGCTCCCAGGTGTGCTCCTGCAGCGCTGGGAAACAAGCTGGCTATGGAGCTGGTGCCCAGCGAGCCCGCAAAGGGGACATAACTGACCCAAACTGAGGGGACCCTCGGGGACGGGCAAGGGGAAGGGACCTGGTGTCAGCGGCTCTCTTGAAGTACACATTCCCTTCTTCGTTTCCTCCAGGAGCACCCTCGATTCTGGCACTGCTGTTAGTGATCTAACTAACACTGAAGCGTTAGGGCTTTTATTGTTTTTTATTTTTTTTTCCTCCTATGTAATTCGATATAACACCAGAAAAATGTGTTTCAGTATGCTAATGCCTGAAAGCATTTCCTAAACCTGCTTAGGGCAGTAGGCTGCTTAAGACTTCCTTCAGACTATTTATTTTACCATAATACTTTGAGAACTACCTTAAGGAAAACGTAAAGAGAAGCAAAGGGAATCTCAGAATTCTCAAAAACAAACAAAAAACCCCGCACTTGTATTGATTTATTATTATTATTTTCCTGTAGACAAATGTCTTTTCCCCCATTCCCATTCTGCCTGGCTTACTGGTTTTGGAATTTGGCATAGCAGTCATTCTCAATTTAAACTAATTATATCCCTTAACTATATCTGGATGTTTTTCCCTCATTTTTGGCATGTTAAGATAAAACAAGCTTATGCCTCGTCTTGCTAATGAGTGTTTAGTGTAAACAACAGAAGGAATAGCAAACAAATTGGAGCACAAAAGCCAGCAGTAGGAGCAGACTGTAGGCATTTCCAGTGCTTTGAAGGTAGCCTGTCCGTTCGGTTCATCTTTTATTCCTGCAGCAGCTAATGCTAAAGAGAACACGTTTATTAACCATGGCTTTGATGCTAACAGTAACGAACAGGCGGCAACGTTGACTGTAGTTTAGTAGGACTTGGCAAGTAACCTTGCAGGCTGGTAACCAAGGTGGTTTCCTTGGGCTTTTGATAATGAGAGTTTCAGAATGTAGAATTTCACATGTTTTTAAAGTTTGGTCTCAGGGTGGTAGGAGAGAGGTTAAATTTAAAAAAAAAAAAAAAAAAAAGTCATTTCTAGCTGAGCTGAAGTTTTTAATCTCTGAAATCGAGTAGCCATAGCAAGGAGTAACTTTTTGCAAGTGCAGAAAAATGATTTAGCTCTTAGAAATAGAAAAAGGAAACCTCAACTTTTAACTACAGTATTTAGCAGGTTCACATTTCTGTCTGTTTTATTAGTGAATTCAATTACGTGATCATGCTGCTTTAACATTTAAGAAAAAGGGGAAAGGTATTGAGCACTAGGAAATGACTACCTTTTTCCTAATGGTTATAGAGTACTGCAATTAAATGTGTAAGCAGATCAGTTTTAAAGATTGCTTTGCTCTATTCCAGTTCCATTCTCTGGATTTTTCTGGTGTTTTAAGCTCACAAGACTTATGTTTGCCAGTAGTGCTCATCTTTCACCTAAAATAGCTTCCTTTCCTTAAATAGTATTTAAACTTAACAGACCTTTAAATATTCTTTCTCTTAAAAGTATTTAAATATGTTCATAAAAACCTGGGTATTTCAGAATGATTTTTTCCCCTCCTTCTACAAATAGTTGTTTCAAAGGTTGGGCAGAAGGATGATAAAATATATGGAATTCAGAAACTTGTTTGTCCCTTACACAAATTGTAAAAATGTATTTGTTTTACGTAAGCATATTTCATAAATAGCTTGGTAACTCTTATTTGATGTTTAAGTATTTATTATGTTATACGGTAAGTGAGAATAGATTTTTTAAGCTATATTTGTTTAAACTTTTGTTTACTGGCTGTTTGCTAATGCATGAAAGCAAATCAGGATGGGTGATATGGTTCTAGTATATATTTTTTATTAATAGTATTTACGGCTAAAGTCAGTTATTAATTTTAAGTGAATTTGAATAGATAACAAAGAGAAGTCCCTTTTACAGACCATTTCTGGGTTATGCGACCATAACAGTTTAATTTTTAAAATATCTTTTGGCTGTCATCTGACCTACGTGTCAAATGAAACCCAAAGGACTTTCGGTACATCGTATTTTAGGATTGCACCTTCATGCAATATTCCTTTTCTTGAAAGCAGTTTGCTAGAAACTGATTTTAAAAACGTGTTTTTATAGGACTAAAAATTAAAGAGCGAAAGATAAATCCTTCCCATCTTCCTAGCTGTGCCTGAGGGTTTTGACGTGCAGCTAAGGGATGTTCTCAGAACCGTTAGCAAGGCAGTGAAGCTGCTGCTTTGATTTTTAAATAACAAAGCAAGCTTGGAAACATGTTAAACTGAAAAACTGCTCATTTTAAAAGAATTGTAATGCTGAACTGCACTATTTCAAGACATGATCAACGTTAACTTAAAAAAAAAAGCTATTGAAAAGGAGTATGATTTATATGTCTTCGAATGTCACTTTGTGGAAAGAATGTAAGTGACTGAAGGACTAGGCCAGATACTAGTGCATGTGAAAGGGAGCATGTGTTGTACTGTCGATCTTTTTTAGGTTGTAGTGCATAATTTTTTTCCTGGAAAATGTGGCAAGACCTGTTTCTAGATCAGCTGTGCACATAAGTGGAAACAGAACTTTTTTTTTTGACTTCTCTGGTACAAAAATTCTTTTGTGAAACCTTTTTTGGAAAGTTGCAAGGAATCTCCAATGCAAAGCTGTCATCGTGCCCTCTCTCTAGAAGTAGAGTTATTCATAGGACTCTGAAAACTTTTCTCCTTTATGGAAGAACGAAGGGAAAAGGATGGATTTCCAGCAAAAAAAAAAGCCCTCTGAATTATTTCAGCAAAATGATTAAAAGCTTAGGGGGAAAATGTCTTAAGTGAAAAACTATATAGACACTTACAGTTTCTTTATATATCTGAACTGCATAAGATTTTTTGCACATTAGTTAAAAGATGAATATTTTCAGCCTCCACTGGCAGTTTAGTGTGTGTTAGTTTAGTATGTGGCTGCGGGTGAAAAAGTGTGTGACAGGGAAGTTATAAAGTTGATATCCCAGTCCCATTCCCTATAATGAGACACCCGTCCTCCTCAGAAAAACTGCTTGCTGGGTTACCTGGGATTTACCTTCCATTGCACTAGAGCGCAGGAGCCTCCTGCCCCTCAGAGAGGGGTCTGCTGCTATGACAGGCACCTTGACATACCTCTGAGAGTGCTCATTATAGAAGTAGTGGGGGTTTGGAGTTTTTTTTTCTCTTACTTCTGTTGGGTCTATCTTGAGTCCTCAGATCTATCCTGATTTGCAAGCTTATTTTCTAATTTAGTGGCCAGTTCATATCCCTCAGTCCTTTGCACCCATGTTGCCCCGAAGGAGAGAGTAGTAGAGTGAACATATATTTATGCGTGTGTTAGAGATGACTGTTGTGTTTTTGAGATAATAAATATAATTAATACCTGAGTTTTTGGAATAGGCAGAATTAAAGCTATCTCAGATCATTTCAACATGATAAATCAGGGAGCTGTAAACAAGCACCCTGGATAAAAGTATTTGTTGGGCTGATGGAAGTATGTTTAGCAGTACGCATTTCTGACTAAGGAAATGAGAAATCACTGTGTCTTGTAGCTACTGCTTGCTTTTAGGAGTTATTAAATATTTATAGTTTTTCAGTAGTTAAAAACAATCCTGTCTATGTGCTAGAGGAGGCAGTGTGTAGTAGTGGGCATATTTTAATCCAGGATTTCTCAAGCATAGTCTGGTTTTACCTCTGATTAATTTGTAGCCTGTAATTAAATCAGAGGAGATTTGCATGGGGTGCCACAACTCTTGTTAAATTTCTTTGCAGCTCTAAGGGACTGGCAGCATATGAAAACAAGATTTATTCTTCTGGACAACATTTTAGAGGCTTCAGCATGGTCTTGCATGCTCTCGTCTGGAGATAAAGGCAATGCAAACGGTGTTCAAATAACAACATTCGTGATAGATGAAGGTATATAGTAAAATCTCATACTCTTCTAACTCCTGACAGTTGTACGTGCAATAGCTACATCTGTAGATGCATAAAGCTAGGGATTTTTTTTAAACATAGTTCATCTTTCTTTGCTTTTGTCTTGTGTTGGCAAATTTTCCAAAATTCCATAAAGAAAGATGTCCTTTTAAGAGGGGCATCTAGGAGAAAATATAGGCTATATTAAGTGAGTTAGCTGAAGCTGATGAAATTTCCACATAGGATACTTCAAGAAGGAACATTATTTGCAAATGACATACTTCCCTCATCCTCTTCATCCATTGCTCCTGTACGTGAGAAACACATCAGTGGAATGGGAATTATAGTGGGCAGGCTGCTTGCTTCATCTCAGTCTAGGGATTGAATTAATGCCCCATAGGCGGGAGCAGCAGGAACACAGAGACGGAAGCGAACAGCCTGGCACCTTATAAAAATGTGGAGGCTCAACGCTTGGACCCCTGGAGCCCTCTGCTCAGTGTGTTCTGCAGGTGGACCGAAGGTTTAGGGTATTTGCTTATCATGTCTCGTAACTGTCCACAGCTTCCCTGTGGCTACAGCGATAAAAGCAGGTTGCAACATTGCAGCTGGATGTTGTTAGTATAAGGGTAGCTGACAGGTGCTTTGACAGTGGGTGCTAAAATAGCAAAGTCTGTATTTTATACCAGGTATTGCAAGCGCCACAATTTGTCTTTTGAAATCTCTCTCTACTTTTAAAAAAGTTTCAAAACTCCCAGCTGAAGTAAAATTGGCATTTGGAATTTTAACCAGCAAAATTCCTCTTCATTTCCCAATTTCAGTTTGATTTCTTTCTCAGAATTTCAAAGGAATAGTTAGTCCCTTGGTCAGTTCCTCCTTCAAAAGGTGATATTCCTTCTCCTGAAAAGTTTCTCTTCCCACTTTTCTCCTGCAAAGCTTCTCTTCTCTTCTCCTCTTGTGAAATTGAATTACCCTCTGTTTTAAGTAGGATTGTTTTCTTGCTGTGTAGCACCTAGAACTATCTGCAGGTTTTGTGTCTTGGGGTTTAAACCATGGCTTTATGTCGAAAGCATAGGGTTTATAATAAGGGGTGTTTTCAGTTAAAGATTTAACACTGTTGTATGCGTAATAGCTTACAAAGGTCTATTTGCCAGCATGCACTTTTCTGGTTTCCAAAAAGATCTGAAAATACAACTACTCTTGGAGTAATCTCAATTACTTGGAAGGTAAATAGGAAGTCTGTAAGTGTGAGAGAGCAGTTTTTGGTTGCACTCAATTCAAAACTAATGTTTTTTATAACAATAGCCTAAAAGAATATCAAATAGCAGTCTGTGTCAGATAGTTGAATGTTGATGTAGTTTTTGGTACACGGTGCTAGGGATTGAGCAAAATTTACCCACACAGTTACGGATTCTCTCCAACAGTCTTAAAACGAATAGGTTATTGATGACTACTTATGCTGACCTTAAATCGACCAGAAACAGTTTTGTTAGTTTTGTTCGTAAATGAAGCATCGGTGGCTTGGTCTTCACCTTGTCTTTCTAAATCAATGCAAAGCGTTCCCTGGTCCAGCAAAAAGGTAGTTTGTTACTAGCATTATTTTTTTCCCTAAATTATTATAGGTAAGAGTAGATCACTTGTCATAAGAGTAAAACATTTCTGTGTATACTGAGAGATGAGTAAAACCGCACTTGCATATCAGTGTTTTACAGCTTCAGGTACACTGTGAAGATAAAATATGTACTTAGTTTTGTGGATCAGATAAGGATGTTAAATTATATAGATGTTTGAGAGCAACAGCTATTTATAGATGTGTCTGCAAAGGCGCAGAGAAAAAGAAGAAAAAAAGCATTATTCTGCTGTGTCCCAATTTTAAATATTTAAAAGTATGCATTAAGATTTTGTATCCTTATACCCATCAAAGCTTAAAATAATCAGTGCTTTCTCCAGTGTTTTTTTGTTTGTTTGTTGTAGTCCAAGCATTATGTTCACCATTCAAGACCTTTGATTTGGGGGGTAGAAAGAAATCAGGTAAGATTTAACACTAGCTGATGCCAAATTTTAACAGGAATGTCATCCTTCAAGTTCTGTTGGGGTTTGTGCTCACAGTGTGTTTTGCACAGTCTCTAGTGCTGCAGACGGATTCCTGCTGAACTTTCTGGGGCAAACTGAGAAGAAAGGTTGCTAGAGAAAGCAGGTCATAGATCCAGGAATGATAAACCCTGTCGCGGTTCACATGAAGGTCTGAGCCAGTGCGGAGTGACTTGGCCGAGTCAAGGGAAGGTGCACACGTTACCTGGAAATAAATAGACTGCCCATTCAGACCTGTTGTGTTCTGAGGCTGCTCTGTGGCTGGATGCACTTTGGCCAGTGCAGGGGCCTTTGTGCTGGCCCGTTCTCCTGTGCCCTCCAAGGCTGGGTATTCACTGAGAATTTTCTGCCCTTTCTGCCTATCTAGGCCACATACCTAATGCTGAAAGACTTTGCTCAGTAAGGAAGATTACCAGCAACTTGAAGAATAATTCCCTGGCTTCTCTGTGTATCCTGTGCACCCTGAATTTTTCTGCCTCTGGTAGCTGTTTTCTTTTCCCCCCTATTTTGTAGTGTAACTTTCTGTGCTCCGTTGTTGCTGTTCTGACCCACGCAGCCCGCTCGGCAGCGTGGAGTGCTGCATGTGTCGTACGTGTTGCTGGCCGAACGCGGGGAGCAGGGGACGGTACGCGGTGCTGCTGCCTCGGGAAACTGGCAGCTCCCTTGGCCCAAGCGCTGCGTGTGTCCCAGCCCGATCCCTGCTCTGGCAAGCGCCTTCTGTAACTGCATAATCTAGCAGAGAGCTCCTAGGGATACAGTAGCCTGCTGGAGCTGAGCTCCAAATCCTGGCAGTGTGGTAGTGCTTGGCCTTGGAAGACTGGTTCTTGCTGAAATCGGCCTTGCAGTGCTTGAGGAGATGAATAGAGCTGAAATTTCTTAAGGAATACTTGAAGGTGGGTCCTTGGTTTTACAGTTATCCCTGTTCCTGGAAAAACAGAAACTATCGTACAATATAGTTTCAAGTAATTCTATGCCTTTTTTCCTTCAAAGCTGTAAAACTCCTTTAATGGTAGGGATAGGTGTGTCCTACGTGGTTATTTTTAGTTGTTGTATATTTAATCAATGCAAAGCGTCATTACTTGTATGCGGATTGACTACCAGTAGGCAAATTTGCAGTATTTAAGCTGATGTTTGTAAATGACAGAATGTACAGTCTGACCTACTTTTTTTGTGTGTTGCCAGCAGTAACATAATCCCTAGGAAGAGAGGGGAGAAAACCACTGAAAAGATGTGTGTAAATTATCCACAGAAAACTATATAATAAAATACCATTGAAGAATATAGCAACGCCAGATGTCTGTGTCTCCTGAAAAATATAGAATTGATTTTTAATAAATCTAGCTGTGCTATTAAGAAGATGAAAAATTAACAAATTTGTTTTTTATCAAATCCAAAATTAGTGAGTCAGAGTTTTGTTTTGCCTGTTACAAAATGATTTCCCATGAGCTTAAACTGTGCAAGTATGAACATCTTGTAGTTATCCTCAGAAGTCCTTGTATCGCTGTCATTTTACAAATAGAGAAAGTTTGAAGACACCAGCACAGGCTGGGGGCCGACCTGCTGGAGAGCAGCTCTGCAGAGAAGGACCTGGGCGTCATGGTGGACGACAGGTTGACCATGAGGCAGCAGTGTGCCCTCGTGGCCAAGAAGGCCAATGGCATCCTGGGGTGCATTAAGAGGAGCGTCTGCAGCAGGTCGAGGGAGGGCATCCTGCCCCTCTATTCACCCCTGGTGAGGCCACATCTGGAGCACTGTGTCCAGTTCTGGGCCCCACAGTACAAGAGGGATGTGGAGCTGCTGGAGAGAGTCCAGCGCAGGGCCACGAGGATGATCAGGGGCCTGGAACATCTGCCCTATGAGGAGAGGCTGAGGGAGCTGGGCCTGTTCAGCCTGGAGAAGAGAAGGCTGAGAGGCGACCTGATCAGTGTCTATAAGTGCCTCAAGGGAGGCAGTGAGGATGGTGCTGGCCTCTTTTCACTGATGGTCACTGACAGAACCAGAGGAAATGGCCACAAACTGAAGCACCAAAAGTTCCACGGGAACTTAAGGACAAACTTTTTGACAGTGAGGGTGACAGAGCACTGGAACAGGCTGCCCAGAGAGGTTGTGGAGTCTCCTTCTCTGGAGATCTTCAAGACCCGCTTGGATGCAGCCCTGTGCCATGTGCTCTAGGTGGCCCTGTGTGTGCAGGGGGGTTGGACTAGATGACCTCTAGAGGTCCCTTCCAACCTTAGGCATTCTATGATTTCTATGAAGTGATTTTGGGATCTGATGCTTTGATGGTCTCTATATGGCCTGCATTCATGTGGGTTGTGGGAGTCGCCCTTATCTCCTCTCTAGTTCCGTGATAATGCAGATGCCCCTCATGTCCCACATATTATACGTCTTCCAGGGAGTCTCTGCCAAAGATGCTTTAAAAAGACACGAGTGTAAGGACTGATCTTTCTCATCTTATAAAGCTGCAAGTTACTGGATATCTTGAGTGCTCCTTTGTGTCACAGTTTGAGGAGGTGTTTGGTAAGTAGTGCAGTTGCCCTGTAAACAGAAATCACGATCTGGAGAAAAAAATACTAATATTGAGGATTCTAGATTCTGTCTTTACACTTCAGTCTCTTATTGCTGCAACTTATGAGAGTGTAAAATAACTCCGATTCTTAGCAGATGGCAAAAGAGACTAAAATGTCCAGAGGTGTCCAAAAAAAGTTAAAACTGTTTTAACTGGACTTAGCTGGACATTTTGAGGCATTTATGTTTTAGCCTTCATGGTCTACAACTTCTGACTTTCTGAAATATTTGGCTTGTAGCTAGATTGCAAAAACTAAAAAGCTTGGCTGCTATACAGAGGTATGTTCTGAAGTGTATATTATATCTGGAGGGTGGACAAAGATTTTGTCTACATTTGACTACATTAAAAAATGTAGTCTTCTAAAAAGCTAGAAATTATTGAATTTGTATGTATCTTGTTTCTTATTTGAGTGTAATGAGTGGAGGGAACATCTTCCAGTTATCAGGAAACTTATTTTGGCCGATTTTCTGGGTCACGTAGACCATCAGCATTGAAAATCTCATCTGTCCTAATTAATACTTGGATCTCATTCCCACCAGCTGTTTTATTTTAGGGAAGAGGATGAAGGGGATAGAAGAGTGCTCTTGTCTGATGTAAGTTCAGTGATCAGAAGATAAATCTCAACTTAAGCGCATTAATCTTGGATAAACTGCAGTAATTAAAAGGAATGATGACCACCAGTTCTCTCACAGCCATGTTCTGTGCTCTTCCGTCATGAGGAAGAGAGACTGCCACACTGTGAAAGGTCAGTGAAAAACTTCAAGCTCTGTTCCACATCCATCCTGACCCTAGGAGCCCAGCTGCAAGCTTGCTCTGTGCAAGATGCAGATGTACTGCTTTTCTCCTGCTCCTCAGTTCTGGGAAATACTATGGGAGTTTCCACAAGACTGCAAACTGACGCTAACTAGACATAAAATAACAAGTGGGTCTTTGTTTGAAGTTAGTGATTCTGCAGTGTATGCCTGGCAGAGGCTCTCTGGTTAGCAGAGAGTAGTGACTGCAAGAAGACAAGTGTAAGCTCTGAGAGAAGGCAGCGGTGAGGATTCTGCAGACCTTGCTGGCCAACCTAGTGTGGAGAGAAAATTGGAGTTTGTAAACTGGCTGTTTTGGCCTAGTCGGTCAGTTCCAGGATTTGTGAATTGCACATCATCTCTAAACAACTTTGCCAAGTTCTTACGTGTTCATATTGCAGCATCTCTGCTCTGCAGACTTCTTCCCTCAACTTCTGTGTAGCAGTAGCCTAGATCTAGCTCGTCAAGTTGTGCTGTCAGTTAACTAAAGTAGAAACTTTAAGGGAGAATAAAGACTGGAACCAACCTTAACCACTCTGTGATTCTGTAACTGCTTATGCAACTCCTCTGGTGTCTTTCTGGCTTTTGTTAAAATCTTCCTAACCATGGTAATTCACTCTTTTCCCTCAGGTAAGATAAATGCTCCTTTTGGTCAACCTGTAGCCAGCTATCCATTTTAGCAGACCTACTTTGTTGTGGTTATAGAATCATGGAATAACCCATGTTGGAGGGGATCTTGAATCAGCTACTAGTCCAGCTTCCTCCTCTTATGGGCCAGATGTGAGATCAGAGTGCAATGCTCAGGGTTTTATCTAGTCAGGTCTTGAAAACCTCCAAGGATGGAAACTGCACAACCTCTTTGGGCTACCTGGTCCACAGCTAAGCTGTCCTCATGAGAAAAAGCTTTTCCTTATATCCAGTTTGAATGTTCCTTGTTCTCTTGTCCTCCTGCCATGCACTACTGTGAAGAGCCTGGCTGCATCTTCTTGGTGCCCTCTCCGTAGGTGCCTCCCAAGCCGCCTCTTTTCCATGCTGAACTTGCCATGATCCTGCAACCTCTCCTCACAGGCTGAGTGCTCCAGCCTTGACCAGCTTGGTAGCTTGCTGCAGGATTTGCCTCAGTTAATCAGTTTGAAGACCGGTCGCAATGTTCAGGTTGTGGTCTAACAAGCCCTGCACAGAGAGGAGTAACCTCTTCCCTCGCCTCGCCATGCCCCATCAATACAACCAGGAGACTGTTGTCCTCCTGTAGCTGGGGGCCCCTGTGGCCTCATGCTCAGCCTGTGGCCCATCAAGAAGCCTAAGTTGGGAAAGTTTGACAAGCCAGACCAGGAACGGCACAGCTGCCTGGCCTCCCCGTAGGCGCTGCCTCTTGCCTGCAGGTTGTACAGCAGCTTTTGTTGTGAAAGCAAGAGCCCCTGAGAGGTCTGAGCTAGTATCTTCTCCCTGGAAATGGTAGGTGCCAGTATGTTATTCTGTGTGATCCGTCCTCCTGAATTGGGATGGATAAATGTGTGCTTGAGTAGTTTAGATGGAAGAGGGTATTTCAATGTCTTTGGAGTTTTTGATCTTTCTTGGAGACTCTTTTTTTTTTCGTTATTATCATACTTCTGAGAGTGGAATATAAATGTAAGAAAAAATATTTTCTATAGATGCAGAGACTGATGCATGATACTTATGTATTCCATTGCTGACTTACTCTGACTTTTCCCACTGTCTTACTATTTCAGAATCCCGTAATCAGTGGCTAATTTCTTAAAGGAAATGCCACTTTTATCTACTCTGATTATTGTGCTTTTGGGATCTAAAGTAATGCTGAGTTCTACTGGCTAAAACCATTCTGGAATGCGACACATCTAGTTCAATAATGCAACATATATAAACAATAAATCTTGAAGTATTACAATGACCATAAAAAAAATTTATGTTCTTTGGAGGTGACTTTATTTGGGTTAAGCTTGAACTTTACTTCAGACTGAATTTGAACTTCAGATAAGGAGGTGCTAGAGAACTAAGCCTGGGAATAGGATCCTGGGAAAACTTCATAGGCAGTTTGCATTGTTTTCAATTATTTATCTATTTTCATCATGAATTTACACAACTACACCATAAAGAAATTTGCAGTGTGTCTTAAACTTTTTTTACTCTTTCTTCTTAGATTGAAAAACAGAAGCTTAAAATAATTGTTTTGTTTGCTACTTAAACATTTTTACTCTTTTTCTCTTTCTCATTTTTCAGTAACAATGACAAATATTGGAGAAAAAGGTAAGATTTTTATTAGAGGTTTATAAGTGTAACTCATATTTCAGGCTATATATTTTTTGATGTTACTCAGCTCCTTTTATAATCCTGCTGTTCTCACAAATTATTTTAGTCATGCAAAATACGGGTCGGAAAGATGGGAACCTTTCACTCTTCTTATGGGCTTTGAGTTGCCAACTATAAGCATCCTGTTCTAGACTTTCTATTCACAACACTGAAAGCTCCTTTAAAAGGAAGATCTTTAAAAATGGGCAAAGTGTTTGTGTTTTTAGCATGGACAGGGACCACATACTGAAATTGGAGATCATTTTTTCATTTTTCCAGTTCTTTTTCAACTACTGTCATAGGCTCCTTCAGATCCATAACCTTTTCAGAAGAAAATTAAACTGCCTGATCTGCTGTCATTAGAGTTGCTACCTGGAGGCTGTGACTTTCGAGGTGCTTTTCCAGGTGCTATTTTAATAATACAGTAAAACTTGTGCATGTAAAATGTGGAGCTTTTAGATGAAAGGAGGTTAGGAAGCCGAGTGGATACTGCTTAAATTTGTGTAAGTTCGGCAGTTTTTATTAAGTCATTTGAGACTTCTCATTTCTCATCACTGAGAAAAAGCATTTGCCAATTAAGAAATGCTTGCTTGAAAAACAGTTTTGTTCAGTCCAATGGGTTTCTCCCCTATGAATGCATAACCATATTTGTAAATTCCAATTTTCTGCAGCTCCTTGGAACAAAATAAAGATTGATGCTTTGTGAGCAATGGCTAACTGCACACAAATTATAATTATCAAAAAAAGAAAAGATGCTGAGGAGCCTTAGACTTCCTTATTTTAGGCGCTCAAAGCCTTAGCAAACTTAACTTGAGAAATCTACCTTGGCCACCCTTCTGCACTAAGAATTTTCAGAGATGAAAACTGGAGAAATGTGGCTCACCACTGTTATAAATTATTGTAACTTTCCAGGCAACTTTAGTGATGCCAGAGGTGTGGGTCTGAAACCTGCTAGGTGGATTTAGTGGATTTTCTGGATGCAAGGGGTATGCACTTTTTTTTTTTTTTTTTTTTTTAAGAAAAAGTGTAAATTAGCTCATTTTTGAAAGCCTTCCTGGAACTCCTGTGGTGAGTTGTGAATGTTTTTTGTACGCCCACCCAATCACGGAACTGGGAGAAGATGTCTTGTAAGCAGATGAAGAGCTGGGAATGTAAGGGAGAAGACAAAGGCGAGTCATGAATCATCTAGAATACACAAAACTGAGAAAGGGAATAAATCTATATGTCTGATTAGAAAACTAGATTTGGACAGTGCAGAAAAATGCTTTTTGAATTAGCTTCTTGGACTAAGATTTCCAAAGTACCAAATGCAGAGTACCAAAGCTGCTTCTTAAGCAATCTATTCTCCATCCCATGAGCTGAGTGAACCAAGAGCCCTCCAGAAAAAAAATATATACAGTTGCATTTTCTCAGTTTTTGCTGTCTTCTCGTGTTTTTTCCTGTCTTCTAGTTATTTTCCAATATGATTTGTGCAAAAGGAACAGATTTCTGATTTCCCCACAGGGGAGCTAAAAAAAGAAAATCCTCTGCTGCTGATAATCTATGCATTAAACAGGTCTGGAAACATTTTCCAGTACTAAAACACCCTTGAAGAAGGAAATGAAATCCTTTGGGAATAGCTGACTGGTAAAATAAGCACACTAGAATATGTTCCATTTTCCAAGTCTTTAAATTAAAGGAGCATATTTTAAAGCTTGATTTTTTTTTTTATAAATTAAAAAAGAGTTACTGCATTCAAAGCATTCCCTCATTCTTAAAAAATAAACTAATAGATGTTTTATGCTGTGCTGCCTCCACTCAGTCTCTGGACTGTCTCTGGACAGTTAGTGCAGTAGGGAATGTGTCTTCTTTTTTCTTTGGTTTTATTTTTTATTTCTCTCTTGACATTCCCTTGGTTGGTACTTTCAGTAGTTGCATATTGTTTTTCCTCCTTAGGAGATGTATGGATTTTTGTTTTGTTTTAGGACACCCAAATTAACCCCAATTCACCTGTCTTATCTCTTGGGAAATTGCAGTTTGGCTGTAGAGATTAAAGACATTTTCTGCATCCTAGGCCAGGCTTTTGATGTGAAAGGTAGCTCTAACTCTTCATTTTGAGTCAATAGACTTGAGGCTTCTTTCAGGAACATCCTTGAATCAAGCAAATAAGAATGGGGACACAGACCAGGAATGGACTGTTCAGCCCTTTTTGGCATACTGTGTCCTATGAAATATCAGAATGAGTTTGGAGGTGGTGTTTTTTTCTTTTTTTCTATCATGCTTATACATAAGAGGCTAGCATTTCTGTCCAGTGAGCTGCAGCAGAAATGCTGATCTTTTCCTGCCTCAGGAGAGTGCGGAGCTCCCGTAGGCCACAGTCTCCAGCGTGGGCTATGGAGCCTAATGGGCCGGTGCTCAGGAAAGGTGGGTCCCCGCGTTGGCCTGCTTGGAGAACTTGGGTCCAAGAACCAACAGAAGAGTGTCATGTCCTGTGCATGCTTCAAAGGGAAAACACAGGTTGCCATTAAAGATAATGCCTCCAGGGCAAAGTTTGGTTTTCCTCCAGCAGTCTTTGTTTTAATGTAGAAAAAAAGAACTGTCTTGCCAATCCCCATAACCACTGTTCTCACCACAGTAAAAATATGTTTGCAGATCAGTACGTGCACAGTGTACAGAATTTGTATACATTGTCTTACCTTGCCTGCATTTTTATGCCACAAATATACTGTTGTTTAAAACAAATACTGTTTCTGTTTGTGTAGATAAGCTTTTGTTTGATTCAGTAAAATGTTTTGCTAGACATGGACGGTTTTTGAGATGCCATTTTTGAGCTCGTGTAACAATGAGCTAGTCCTTTAATATAATCTGGGGTATGATTGTTGACCTGTGGTCGACTTGAAGTTTACTTCAGTTAGTTATTTAAACCAATAGGATTTTTCCAATTTGTTAATTAAGGAACACAGATTTTGGGTGCTATCTTTACTGTGGTAAAATGTATCAGTTATTATTTTCTGCCCTAACGTACAGAATCACCAATACGTACAACCAGAAGGTTTGAACAGAAATACGTATGAATCCACAGCAGGCTCTTTGACCAAGTTAATGTTACGTACAGCATTCTAGTAAAATATCTCAACAAAATGAATGATGACTGACATTTCTAAAGAGATGTAAGAATACTGACTCTAAAGAATAAAAAGTAGTGTTTACGTTTATATAACCTGCAATCTTTTAAAACCATTCTCTATCCTAAAAAAAAATCCAGCAAAATACATTTATTGATTATAGTTAATATACACATAACATATCCATATATACTCAAGGACCCTTCTTATAATCATTGTTTAGGTAGCTGTATTTCCTCTTTTTTAATTTAGCTTTTAATTTTTTTTTTTTTGCCCAGCTAACTGTCTCCATAAATGATTTATAAAATGAAAGGCAAAGAAAAGTCATTTAAATAGGATTTAACAAATGGATAAAGGGAGGATGCTTGCTTATTAGTTTTGAGATTCTAATATATTGTCAACAATTCACTTCAAACTTTTGTAATATTTAGCCTACGTTATGACTTTCCCACCACAGTAAGCCTGTATTTGTATTATGTAAAGTTGCAGTGCAGTCTGTCTGTTGTAAAGCTTTTGCAAAGCCTCTATATTTACATTTGTTAGTGCAACTATCCGTGATATGTACAGTATCTGTTTGTAAGTAGTATAGTATTACTGGTCTATTTGTATTAATTCTGTTCCTCTTTGATTTTAGTTGTGTGCCTGGTTGCTTACCACATATTTTTCATGCTGTTCGTCTGGTCATATTGGAAAACAATCTTTACGCTACCAATGAATCCTTCAAAAGAAGTAAGATAAATTTAACTTTTGTTTCCGAACCAGCCTGGTCAAATGTTTGATTTTGAAGTAGTTGAATAGTTTAGGGTTAGATGAACTTATACGGCTTTGTAGTATGTAAAAAGATATACCTGATAGTTACAGCTTCTCATTAGGAATAAGTCAGATCACAAACAGCATAATTGACAAGACAAAAAAAAATCTTTACTAAATTTAAAAATCTTTGAATAGATTAAAAAAGAGATTACACTTATAGAAAAGGAAAATAAAAGTCTGCAGTTGAAAAATACCAGTAATTTGAACTAGGACTTTAAATATTTGCAGGCAAATACCGTATGTTTATGTGGGAAAAGATTTTCTTTCCACCTGTTTAAGACATATGTTCCAAGTTACCTGCCAGCATTTATCAGTTCTCTAAATTACAGATTCTGCTACATTTGGTTTGACAAAAAGGAACTTGGGGGAATTTGGGGGTGAGTGTACAGCCAGGTAAACTGAGGCTGGGAAGCTCCTGTAGCCAAGCAGGAATAGCTGCTGCATAGAAGAAGTCGGTGTTGAATGCAAACACAAAATCTAAGACCAGCTATTTCAGAAAAGTTAAATAAGGAAGATCCAGTTGTCTAGGAGAATATTAAAGTGTGAAACCATATGCAAACCATTGTGCGGTCTTTTTTAAAAAAAAGCAAAATGTCATAGTCTTAATGCAGTTCTTCCCTATGGACTTGCTACAGACAAAACAAACTTTTGGCCTCTTGCATCCTGTCTTTGTACAGAAACTCTGGCTTCCATACTAAGTGCTATGTCACCTAAGTTGTAAGGCTAAGAGAAGGCATGAGTTGTCTGCTTTACAGTTCCTAATATCCACAGAGACAACATTTATTTTAGGTGGTCTCATAAAAACTTCACCTCCTATAACTACCAAGTCAACACAAAATAAATAGCTTGTGATTTCCACTGTCTGCTGTGTGAAGGAATTGCTTCCATGCACTAATGAGATGTTTAATTGTGGAAATAAGCAAGTCATTCTAAGTACTGTCTTAAAATTTACATTGCACTCTCTACTACAGCTTGCGGGGAGAGGAGATAAATAAATAAAAAAAAACCCTATTTCATTTAGTAATTTTTTAGTAATTTCATAGTAGAGTATATGCATGCTTGAAGTGACTATAGCAATAATTAGGAAATTATTCAATCTCTCACCTGATCCCATTAAAAGACTCTTAAGACACGATTATTGTCAGCATTTTGACAAATCCTTCGTTGTTTTGCTGGGATTCTAGAGTCACAATATTTTCAGGGAACTTCAAATAGAATACTAAAAGCAGTAGAGTTAGGTATTATAAAGCAATACGTGATGTTTCAGTGTTTTTTTCAATTTACACAGTGCTGCTGGCAGTAAATGACATCTTTTGTTGTTCTATGTCTTCCTGCAAGTCTACTAGAGCTTTATTTTTAAAATTGAGGTATTTTGTAGTGTTAAATTACTGTCCGACTTCCAATTTCTAGAATAAAGTCTATAAATATAAAAGGGTACATTCTCCACTTAACTAAACTGACGTACCAACTGTAACAAATAGTCTTCCAAAAACAAAAAAAGGCATAAGGCTTTTGTGTTTTGTCCTAGTGAATACTGCAGCTGGTGGAAAAACACTGGCTATGTGTTTCTTTTCTTACACTTATTTCAAATTTCTACACGTATCAAAAGCACCAGTCAGACTACTGGTGCTGTGGCTTTGAATTTAAAATACTACTAATCTGACATTTTTATTCTGATGTTCTGTTTCCTTGCTATCCCTCCCAGTTTGAAGTATTTCTCTGGACAATTACTTCTAACTTGAGCAATACTGTATTAACCTTACTGGATAATTGTGTCCCTAAACTTTGTAAGGGCTTTTTCCTACTTTCCCTTGAAAGCCTGTGAGTTGCCTGTCAGTGGTTGAGGAAAACTTCTGTGATTAAGACTCTGTAACAAAGGAGTTGCCTGGGTGTGTTTTTGTCTTTGAGGGGCTTCATTTTAGATGCTGCCATTCTGTACCTGTGCGTACCCGCTCTGTGCAAGTGATAATGCACGAAGACGAGAAACAGCGAAGTTTCCCAGGCACCAAAACCTTCCATTTCCTGTAGACTCATAACTGTTCTGGGAACCAGTTTTGTAATGGTGGAGTGATAACTTTATGTACTCCAAACAGGAGGCACCTTTAAAAACAAAATAGCCAGAAGAGTGTAAACTTGCCAGGGAAAATTTAAAAGATCCCTTAGAAATCCATGTTATACAACAAACCTCTAGTTTCTACTGGAAGATAGTGAGCTCTTTTCAAGAATGTTGGTTGATGCTTTCTCTGAAGAGGTGGAAATAGGCTTCTGACTATGTGCTTCTGCCTGCTTTCTTAGCTTTACATGTGTCACTTTTATTTAGGAAAAAAAGTTAATACTGTTAAAATAATCAGTTCTTAACCATTTTTATGGACATAAACACTATTTGAGAAGACTTCTATAGCTGCTATTAGTTGAGGGCAGTCAGTCCTCCTGCCCAATCACTTCTCAAAAGTGATTTTGTGTCCTATTTCTTTTATGGAGTTAACAGACTTCTGCATCTCCCCATTTCTAGAAGCCGCAGCTGCACTGCTGACTGTTGCTGTGCTGCAGAGGACTTCACAGGAGAATTTGATTTCCTGGCACATACCGTGTATCTGTTTCACTTAGCTTTTTGCCTTCCAAAGCTTACTAGAACAACACCAGCCGTTGTCATTTTAAACAGCAACAGAGGCCGTCACAGTCCTTTGGTGTTAAGACATTCATTCTGTTGCACTCAGGGCAGCCACCTCTTCCATCCTTTCAGTCAGGCTTTGAAGGAGAAGCACTCTAACACATGCAGGAAGAGAGCAGTGACTCGCTCGTGACAAAGAATAAATAAAACGGTGCGAGGCATTAGGAAAGAAATCTAGCTATCGTTCTACTATTTCTAGCCTATTTTCTTTCATTTAGAGATTGGCATACATTGGCTTATATTTACTAGCTATTATCTAGAAGTAGAAAAATAGATTAGCTGACCTGTCAAGGGATTGATAATTACATTTGATTATGGTAGCTTTTGATCCTCCTCTTGAAGAGTCTCTACGTACAACTGGGAGTACATCAGAAAGAATTTTAATTTGGTCTTATTTCTACTGTTGGACAAAAACCACTATAAACTGAATTAGTGCTCTAGGGGCATCAGGTTATTTGCTGTGATACCATGTATGTGCCACGAATCCATCTTTTTTAAATAAATATTTCTTGTGTGCGTCCAGACACACTTACCTTGAAGTTTACTAACATATCCTTGACTTTTAAAATTGCTTCCAGTTCCATTTGTCATATTCTGACAAGGAATCCCTAGAGAGGGAGCCTAGAGGTGAATCCCAGCAAGAAGTCTTGAGACGAGCAGCCAAGGATCTTCCTATCTACACGCGGACCATGTCTGGAGGTAAATGCTGCCAGTGCAGGAGGCCATTGAAGGCAGGTGGCTGGAAGTACTTTGCTGCCTTAAGAAAGTGAGAATTTTCAGATGTTTGCATTGTGGGGAAGAACTGCTTTTTAAAGTCCAGAAAATAATACATTGACCAAAGAATCATGCGAGTCCATGCTGGTGGAAACACACTGAACCAATGCAACCCCAGATGTTTATGAAACTTTATGCAGATGATTGGAAATTGCTGTGTATAATTTATGATTTTAAACTGTATTGACAACAAACAAACAAAAATTTAAAAATGGCTGGTGATATTAATAAACCTTGGAAGAAACAATAGTAGTCTTGAACTGCATAAATTTCCCATCTTCTTTCATAAGTAAAAAATAAACATTATTTGCATATGAATTATCCTACACTGTGCATAGTGTGTAACTAAGTCACCAAAATAAACTGTTACTCTTGCACTCACTGGTGGTTCAGCTGCAAGAGCAGAAGCTCTTCCTTTGGTCTTATCCTAATGATAAATTTGTGCAAGTTTGTCAGGTAAGCAAATCCATGAAATAACATGATATAATAAATTAAAGTTGTCAGAATAATCATTTAAATAGCGCTTATTTTTGTGGTTGAGCAGTCTGTAATGATTTTCTGGTCTAGTACGGGTTTTGTAGATTTTTTTTTTTCCTTCGGTTGGCTGGTTGTTTTGTAGATCTCACTAGTATTTAGAGGGAAAAATTCTGATCAGCTTGATTCCAAAAGCTGAGCTCCTTGAGTTCACACTGGTAGATCCTGTATGACAATACATACAGAATGCTGCAGTGTTTGTGATGCTTCTGATTACGCTGAAATACTTCATTAGAAGTTCTGCTGAGTTGGGTTGTTAAGTATATACTTTTGATCAGACTTCAGGAATCAAAATGTTTAACTGTATTTATATCTAATCTTGTAACTTTTTTAGCAATCAGATACTGTGATAGATGCCAACTTGTGAAACCAGATCGTTGCCATCACTGTTCTGTATGCGACAAGTAAGAAAATATTCTTAATACATACTTTTAAAAATATATATATTTCTTTCTGGACAGAAACTTCTATTTTTTATCCTTGGATTTTTGGGGAGGGTTGTTTATTTCTAAGGAAATCTGTAGCTTACTGTAATTTGATGACTTTCTTGATTCTTCTAACGTGGATTAGGTAGCCTTATGCATCCTTTGCCTAAAGGTTAAGTTGTGCATTTTGATAATGAACTTTCCTTAGGAATGTTACCAAAAATAGCTGCTAAACAAAAATTTGCTTTTTTTGTTAGAATCTGAATAGAGATCACTACCTAAAGATCAATCTAATCATGATGTCAGTTACAACTTACCTGAGGTAATAAACTTAATATCCTATTTTTCATTGGATAATTTGAAGATTATACTTATTTGAGAAAAAGGAAACAATCAAGCAGCCCCGTTTCTCTTTAAAGTAGTAATATGAAGGTTTTGCTTGTGTAACATGAAAGGAAGGTCACCTCCAGCCTCTGCAGAAATCTAATTGCTCTCTTTCCTCAGTTCTTCTCTTTGATGTCTCCTCAATTAGCTGAGGTGCCTCTATGTTTCTCCCCTCTTGCCCCCAGTGATCTAAATCCTTAGCTTCAAAAAAGAGTTTCCTCAAACATTGATTTATTCTTACTTTTAAGACCATACCAAATACTATTCGGACAGTAATGAGTCAAACCTTGCAACATGATTGTGAGGCAGAAAAGACTTACTGTATTGCACAGCAAAATAGCAAAGGCACTGAAGGAAGAACTGATTTAAGATAGGAGGATCTTGCTTATTCCTATCTTATAATGCAACCACCATCACATATGACACGATCTCATGTCTGGGTAGGGTAGAAAAAATGGATGACCTCTGTTGTCCTATGAAATGTGAGTCAAATTTACAGAATTTCATTAGATAAGGTGTTTTGCGAAATACCTTAACTTTGCTAAATCCTTACTTCTCAAAATTCACTTGCCTCAATTATATCTGATTATATCTGGTTCCTTGAGCACCTTTTATTAATGGAGACTGATTAACTGGAAAAAATATTCTGGATTTTGCACATAAGGTAAGTTCCTTTCAAAATGCCTCTGTGTTTGTACATATGTATTTATATAAAAGCTCTATCAGATACTTGAAAATAAGTTTTATTTACATCAGTAAATATATAATAACTGAATTAGTTTCTAAATCTCTGTTAGAGAGTAGCCAACAGGTGAAAATTTTATTCAGGCTGAGGAACGAAACCTAAAGCTGAAGTTGTAGGAAGGCGAGATTTTCTTATGTTACTAATCTTTGACAAAGCAAGTGTTTTGCATAGTTGTAATATAGTAAACTATATTATGTCAATTAAATAGTTGTCTTCGCTAAATAGATTAGATATCTGATGGTGCATGTAATTCTTAATTTGTACTTTGCTAATTTAAATAAAACAAACATAACTGCTTCTGTCTTTCTTGGCATTACTTGTATTTTTTGATGCTTGGACTTCTGTTTTTCCAAGATGCATTTTGAAAATGGATCATCATTGTCCTTGGTGAGTATACTACCTGGTTGCCTTTTCTGACTTTCTGATTGGGTAAAATAGATTTCTGAGGGGTCTGTTATGAAGGTGATGCTTTACTATTCCTTCAGATAGATACTCATGTGAATTCATTGGTCTTGCGGAACAGATAGAATTATTTACTAATCTTCTCTTTTCCTAGTTAGGAAATATGAAGAGAAGCTCTTCTATCATTTGTCTTAAACCCTTGGTAACTCTTTTTCCTATCGTTTGGTAAGGCAGACTTCTAGTCAGTAAGAAAAAGAAATTCTGTTAAGGATTACATCTTTCCTTCAGAGTCGTCATGTCTTAGTGTTATTGTGGCTTAGCTGAGCTGAATGATGAATTCTACCTCAGCTTAAAAACCAAAGGCAAGAGCTGTGCCTTGTTCCCCCTGAGCTCCCAGGTCAGCTGGAGCCAACCTGCTGGAAATATCACATCAAACTAGTCAGAAAAGAACCTCCTGCGCACAGGGCAAGTTAATGCAAGGTGTTCCCAGAAGCTCTTTTGATCCTAAACCAGAGTCTTGGGCAGAGGACTGTGTGCTAGGGAAAGAAGGGAGGCTGGGGAAGCTCCTCCCGCTCTAGTTTTGACTGGAGCTTCTGACATAATGCAGTATTACTTTAATAAGGTCCCCTTATTTTGCAGCTGTGTGTTAGATGCAAGAGCTAGAAATATTTGGCTTGATATAGTATAGAGGTGCGTTCTACATACTCTGCTACAGGGATATTGGTGTGTGAGGGATTTGAGGAGAGAGGATGTTCTAAGAGGCTTTATTTTGGCTATCACTTCCATGCTAATATAAGTGCTGTGATAAATAGAAATACATAACGCTTATTGCCTTCTAGCAGCTGTGCAAGATTTAAGCGATCCATTGACTGACTTGTAGGCTAGTGCTCCTGATACTTGCAGATAAAGCTGCAGGCAGGATTATAATGGCTTGAGGCATTGCTGAAAAAGTATAGTTTATATATAGGAACTCTACTGCTAACAAGATACACACCTTAGGAATCATGTGAAACAAATTTCCAGTGTCTTTTAAGTCATCAAAGAAGAATTTCATGTGTTCTTTATGCTGTGATGTTTTCTGTTAGCTGAGTTGTATCAACCTGTGTGCCTTGCAAGTTACATTTTCACCCTACATTTTTAACAACTTGCTCTTGAGCTGGCAGGAATAATTTGTTGTTTTCATACTTCCACTGTAAGCATTTTAAATGTTGTTTATAAAATAAATCACCGATATGATGAGTTCTTTTAAATAACCATTTTATTGCAGTAAAACACTGCTATATAGCAAGTTGCCTGTATAATTATTGTATTTTAAATCTTAAAAAAATGTTAGCCTTTACATGTAAACTTCATTCAGTTTTTATGATTTGATACTACATGCTCATTCAGTACAACTGTAAAGCCTTGGTGTTAACTTTGTTTTTAATCTTTTGATTAATATATTCTTCCAATAGATTAGATTGGTCCTTGGTCAGGAGCTTTGTCAAAACATGGAGGAGGGAGATAATTTCTGAAAGTTTATTTTAAATAGGTACCATACGTAGTGGTGCAAAAGAACATGAAGGAGGAGGTCTCTCTTTTGATTCAAGAAATTTCATCTGTGCTAAGTAGCATATCACTTGGTATTTTTTTCTTCATCCTAAACAGTGTCATAAAAAGTGTCACGAAAGAAATGCCAAGGAAGTAAAATAGATTTAGCATAGAAATGAGTTTGAATTGCTCACAGTTTGCACAGAACTGCTAGTTTTGATATACGTAATGAGAAAAACAGCCACTTTACCACAGAGAATTGTAAACCGACATTTCGATAAGTATCACGAAGAGCTTGGAAACATTTGCCTTCAACCTTTTGTTAGAACCATATCTTGTGAATCCTGCTTTAACTGTAGCTAAGATAGACACTTAGCTATTGCTTTTTAAGTGTCCAAATAGAGATGCTAAATTTAATATTTATCTGTCTAGTAATGATTTATAATAAACTAGTGTATTACAGTGAAAGCATCAATATTTTAAGATTACTACCTATACATCCTGTTGTTACCATCACTGTCTCCCTAAATGGGAGAATGTTTGCAATAACGCTTGCTACATTTCTGGGAGAAATGGAAGCTGGGACTCTGCAAGGCTTCTTGTGTTTTTCAGAATTATTTCCAGTGCATGAGGGCTTTCTTGGGCTCTTAACTATCTAAATCTTTTGAGAGCAGTATCATTAAAGAAGCTGCTGGGATTTTTTCTTTTTCAGACTCTTGTCAAGAATCACACCAGTTAGTTGTGCAGTGTTAACTTTGGTTATTTTCTCAATGCAACCAAATAAAAGAAAACGGAAGCTGTGTGTGGGCAGCTTTCCAGAATTTTCATTTGACAGATATAATATCATTACACACTTTATATAGCTCTGAAATTTGTAATACTTAAAATACTAACTCTAAAGTGAAGATATAGTCCTCAATGAACCTGCATCATGTCTCTTTAGCAGTATATTCTAGTTACTAATTATTATGTGTAAATTTAAATTATTTAAAAATGAGCAGATAAACTTGAAGTCTATAAAAATGGCAAAATAAGATTTATCTTAACGTTTGGGCATGTATTTATTATCTTTCTCATCTCTTTATTTTGCTGTTAAATTGTCACTGATATGGAACATTTGCTCTTCAACAACAGCTTCCTGATTTTTTTGTTTGTTTGTTTTGCTTCTTTTTATAATTAAAAATATGCATAATGGCCTCATGAATATTCATAAGTATGAGTCTTACGAATAAGTTTAGATTATTATTTAATATTAATAATGGAGGATATTAATTAAATGAAACTGCTTTTATTCTCACAAAATTCGACTCATATTCAAAATCTTGGATTGCAGCTCCTCTAGTTGTTATTTGTGCAGTATACCTAAGAGTAAAGCATGGACACCTAAACCTACCTACAAACTCAAAAAAAAAAAAAAAAAGAAAAAAACCATAACTGCAGTTCACACTTACATTAGGTGTGCCAGGAACAGAATTCATGCAATAAGCCAAAATTTGTTTGTATTACCTTGTAAAGTTCTCCGGGGTTTTGTTGTGTGGATTTTTTTGTTTTTCTCAGAATTATTGTATTGATTCAGGAATGGAATCTAAGTATGTTTCATTAGGCAGGGGCATCACAGGCAGAGAGGCCAAAGCTTGGTTTACATACTGGTACTAACTTCTGTTGGAATAAATGAGTTTTACTGGAAACTGGACTAAAGCAATGAATGAAACTTTCTTTTGATTCCATTTTCCTTTTTACTTTTTTGTTGTTGTTGTTGTTGTTGTTGTCAGGGTGAACAACTGCGTAGGATTCTCCAACTATAAATTTTTCCTTCTCTTCTTGGCTTATTCTCTACTGTACTGCATTTTCATTGCTGCCACAGATTTACAGTATTTTATCAAGTTTTGGACAGTAAGTACACATCTACATACTGTCTTCAAACATAAAGTTACCCCTGTGCAAGAAGTTATATCTGAACTTTATGTTGTAAGCAATGTCCTAATATAAGATGTAAATGTTCAGTTAATAACCGTAGTCCCCTGTCTACTTTCAGAGTTTATGAAGTTCCACTTCTATGTTATTTTGAAGTTGCATGAAACAAGTATGTAATAATTTAGAAAACCCTTTGCAAGGGATGTTATGTTTTGGATAGCTTTGATTTATTTTAATAGTATATGATGAACAAGCTTCCAATAAAATCGCTACTGTTATGGTTATAAGATTTCACAACCTAGGATACTACCTCCTAAGATTTGCGATGATATAGCATAGCTATCCTAAACAGACAATTAAACAAGATTATTATTCTGAATCTAAACCATTCTTCTGTAGAAGTCACTTCAAAATGCCTAGCTAAGATCGAGATCCAAATTACAGGTTCTTGTTGTCAATATTTCTACTGTCTTGGGAAAGGGTTGGTTTCTTTAACTTGCCTGCTGTCAGCAGCCTTGCGCAGTGCTGCCTACCGTGTAGCACATTTATTCAGCCTCTTTACTGTACAGTGTTTGTGTCTGCACAGATTTGAATTTGGTTGAATAGAGAGAATTATTATTAATCAAGTTAAATAGTTATTTTGTCAATTCTAACAGCTTAATTCTCCATTCTTTTTAGAATGGTCTTCCTGATACCCAAGCCAAGTTCCACATCATGTTTTTATTCTTTGCCGCAGCCATGTTTTCTGTTAGTCTTTCTTCTCTCTTTGGATATCATTGTTGGCTTGTCAGCAAGAATAAATCTACTTTAGGTAAGCAAATTCAATGCTTCTGTGCTTGATAGCAAAAAAAAAAAATAGTATATGATATGTATGGAAGACATGTAAAAAGAGGGCAAATCTGTATGTATTCCTCTGTTCTTGCATCTTGGTTAGAAAATCCTGAGCCTGGCAGTGTCCAGTACTGACTGCCCAGTTCTGCTACTCCCCAGAAATTTTGTTTTTTTTTGTGTCCTGCTCCACAGTACTAAGCACTTAATGAACTTAATCTCTTCTCCCAGCTTCCCTCATCAGTAGCACATCAACAGAAGCTGATTTTTGTTTTTAGATGAGATCACTTTGTAATAAATGTTTCGGGCTTGAACTACTACATGCTTGAACCGTTGCTCCTTGCAGAGTCTGCAGTACGTCCTTCCCCCCTCCTTCAGTTGTCTGCTGACATCCCCTACCCACCTCCTTGTCCCCTGGAAAAGCAGAGCTCCCATTTACACTTCTGTCAAAATTTTTTAGAAAGCTCTGAAAAGCACTGGAAGCAGGAAAAAAAGAGTCTGTAAGTCAAGTCGTAAACACATTATGGCCCTTATATTGTTATTTTTGATCAACAGAAATGAGGACAAAGAGTTAAAGTCNGAGCTCCCATTTACACTTCTGTCAATTTTTCAGAAAGCTCTGAAAAGCACTGGAAGCAGGAAAAAAGAGTCTGTAAGGCAAGTCGTAAACACATTATGGCCCTTGTATTGTTATTTTTGATCAATAGAAATGAGGGCAAAGTGTTAAAGTCAGAAAATAACCTGATGCAGAACAGATTTTTAAAGTAGTGCTTCTATATTTAGTAGTGGAGATCTAAAGACATTTTCATAGTTGCAAATTCTGTCTGTCACATAATCATAGATGCATGGAAAGGATTCTGTGTTATAAGTTATTTTAAAAAACCTCATAGAAGATGACCTATGCCTTTACCATGTGAGTGTTTATAACTGTATTTAATACCAATGTAAAGCCACAATTCTACACCATAGCAATGAACACTTGGTTGGTCACAGATCTAGGAAAAAAGAGGAGCAAAAGAATTCTATATCCTTTTATCCTGTACTGTAATACTACCAATTTGATCTTATGTTTGTCAAAGCATCTTATCAGCTGATTTAGATTAACCACGTGAAAGTGTTTTNGGAAAAAAGAGCAAAACAATTCTATATCCTTTTATCCTGTACTGTAATACTACCAATTTGATCTTACGTTTGTCAAAGCGTCTAGATCTCTAAATGCTGATTTAGATTAACCAAGTGAAAGTGTTTTTGTTGTTGTTGTTTATTTACTTATTTGTTTGGGTTTTTTTTCCCCACTTCTCCTGGGCTTTACTAATATGATTCTATGATTATTGGAAAATCTTGTATATATAATCATTGGAGGAATGCTGGCTTACTAGCCAGCTACTAGCTACTTTCCCTAGCATTTGTGTGTTCCTTGGGTATTCTGAAAAATTGGACAGTAATTTATAGATTAGTTAACAGAAGAAATCATTCAAGCTAGTTTTGTGGAGAAGAAAGTTTTACAAATATTATTGGAAGGAATTAATTGATTCTGTTTATAAACTGTTAACAGCTTTAGTGCACATGTAATATTGAACAAAATATTTGTTCAGTGGTAACTGGAAATACACTTCTCACTCATTTTACTCAGGTGTATTTGTATCTCCTCTTTCCATATTTGTGGAGTAACTCCACATGCCAGAACCAGAACATGCAGCAGTTTGGTAATTAAATTATGGCAGTTTTAAGTGTGACTATGCTTAAATCATACAAGGAAGGTTTTCCTGGCCAAACATGGGTATCTGAAAGGATGTCTCCACTTTCTTCTCCTACTTCCTTAAAGCACCTCTTTCTAATGCATACCTACACTTAGAAGGTCATGTTAAGCATTTCATAGCTGTAGGTTTAATATGTCGGAAGCCCAATCTGTGCGTGATGCCAGAAGGGCCTGGATAAGCTGTGCTGTCAGTACATCAGGACATGGTTTGCGTACTATATATAGCTAATTAGGGGAGTTAAATGGCCATTGGCCGCCTGGTGGAAAGTGACCGAGTTGTCTGCTTCTGCCCCTTGCAATGCTTGAAGCTATCTTTAGCTCTCCTCTCCAGACATTTGGATGGGACATCCCTGGGGAATTATCTCGGTCTGTGAGTAAAGTGCTTTCCTTATATAGCTGTAAAAATATAAAATGTTTTCATACCCCAGGGTGTGAAAAGCTGAAGTAGCTTATGTTTTTCTTCTTTCCCATTACTGTTTAGGTAGTAGAACCTTTATGTAGGTTTTTCTTTCTGAAGATAATTGTTCAGATAACTGTAGTCATGTGGTAAAATCTTCATATAATGCACCAGTCCCTCTTCAAATGTAAGTTCCTCACTCTTCCTGGTAGTGAAAGAGGATAGAGGACAAGACTTCCACCCTTCCTCAGCCACAGGACTTCGTAAATATAGTGTGTCAGTGACTTTGGATTTTGAGTGACCCAACTTAATTGCACTGTACAGTGTTTTCTCTTGAATGACGATTTCATCAGTCCAAGTTACTAAATACGGGTGGGAAGCTGAAATGTGTTCTCTTACAAGCAGATGTGCTGCAACTTTCTTTTTTTTTTTCTTTAAAGAGGTGTTTAGAGCTCCCATATTTCGTCATAGAACAGACAAGAATGGTTTTAGTTTGGGCTTCAGCAAAAACCTAAGGCAGGTGTTTGGTGATGAGAAGAAATACTGGTTGCTGCCTGTGTTTTCAAGGTATGTGTTAACTTTTGATTGCTTCATTTATTGAATGACCAGGAGCCACAGGAACACTGTGGGTTTTTTTTTTTTTTTTTTTGTCTTTTAAGTTTTTTGAAATTAGATATTGCAAAATTCACTTGATAAAAAGAAATCTGCAAAGTGTTTTGTAAGTGCAACACTAATTCTGAATCTTTTAGTCTAGGGGATGGTTGCTCCTTCCCAACTTGCCTTGTTAATCAAGATCCTGAGCAAGCTTCCACACCTGGTGGTCTTAACTCAACATCCAAAAGGTAATCTTCTGCTTATTGTCACATACTTAAGATAGTTGATATTCTGTGTTTCCAGGGCATATATTAATGGAATAATGTATAACATATCTAAAAGCAGTAAGCAAATGAAGAATTTCCTGTTAAGAAATAAGGTAAAATTTAAAACAGCCAAGTACATTGTCATTCAGATGAGCCTTGCTCAGTAGTGTCAGTAACATTTTGTCCTGCTTACACAGGAGACCATTAATCGCTCTACCTGGACTTAGATGTGTTGTTTGGAGAGACTTGGAGTTATTTGGAGTTCGGAAATGGGCAGTGGGAAGGAAGCTGCACATACTAAATTCACATGTTTTGCTTCTGCTGATAACAGGAGGCATTTTCTTTATTACATTTAGTCCTCCTCTTTCACAGTCGTGGCATCTTTAAAGAGTAAAAAGTATGCAGACTTTATTTAAGCTAAATAAATATGTCATCATGTCTTAGTATTTCATATACAATTTGGTAGCAATATTTTTATAAATGATGCACATAAGTACAGTGTTTTAACTGTGATGAAGAAATAATAATGAAATAATACAGCCTGTAGTTCATAAAAGCAATACATTAACTTTCAGCTAGTTACTTATTGTCAGGCAAGAAATATTCATCTGGAGCATGCTTTAAGTCTTATGCCAATAATTTAGGCACGTATTTGTACTGCTGCTAGTCCATGCATGCAGACAGGCTGGTGCAGGGAGAATGAACCATAGCCGAGATAAGGTGAAAGATTTCAGAGATTTTCACATTTTCAGTGTTTATCGTGTCAGATTTATCGCAGTGCAGTTATACATGTATTAAGTGCATTTAGAATTACATTTTCTTTATTAATTTATAATACCTGCTGAAGAAAAAGAATGGTTTCCCTGCTATACATTAAAGAGTTGAGTTTTAAATTACACTTGTACTTGTGACAACTAAATGTAGCATTTGTAGTGATAAAAGCTTAGTGATTCATCAGAAAATAAGGAAGATAAGATATAGAAAATATTGCTTGTGACACATTGTTTGAAGTGTGTAGTAGGGTGATGTGAAATTACTGAAGTTCATTTCCATGTTCTTCAATCACGTTGCAGTGAGAATCACCTGTTCCCAGCCAAGCCATTGCGTGATTCCCAGAGCCACCTTCTTACTGATCCACAGTCTTGGTCAGATATTAGTGCAAAGGCTGAAAAGGGCAAAGTTGGTAAGGAATTATTTATGCTGCAGTAATTAATTTGGTAAAAAATTATTTTTGGAGAGTATAATGTAAAAATCATAACAGAGGTCACTTGGTTTGTGTTTATGAACCAAAATGCCTTTCATAGAGCTGTGCCCCTGAACTTTGTGTTCCAAATGCATGTTGTAAAACAACCCATTTTCGAAGCTTCCATATCCTTCCAAGCTGCAGTTGAAGAAGGTGAGAGATGCAGAGAACAGTAATGCTAGGAGATGCCAATTATCTCTTAAGCTCAGTGTGGCATTTCGTTTGGGAGACAAATTACTTATGACAGATTCTTGTTGCCACTTGTGAAAGGCGGTGTAATGGATGGAGGACAGGATTAGGCTGAATGGAAAGCAAAACTAAGACAGTTGCTAGTTAAAGGATGTATTGTTTTCAAAAACGGCATGACAACTTTTCGTTTAAAAATAACCCTTTTTTGTCTGGAAAGGTATGAGCAATCCTGCATTAACCATGGAAAATGAGACCTAGTTACTCTTAGAAGAAATGTCTGCATATTGAAGGAAAGGTATGTTAACATTTTGTGAGGTTAATCTTGCCACTTAAAGAATGCACAAAAGACCTGTTTTCCTTTTCAGTTTTGTTACCATGAGGCAGTAGCACAGAAATTTAAGATTTTGACATCAGGTGTTTTTGTTTTGTTTACGGGACATGTTTTCAAAGTATTATTTAATCTTTATATCTGTGCTGGTGCTTCTTATCCACAAGCAGTGGATGATACTAAAACAGGTTATATGAGTCTAAAATATTGGTGCCAGATGCAATTAAAGAGACAAGGAACTCTCAGCTGATGTCAGCCATTTTTATTGCTCCAGGTACCTATTTATTTATTTTCCATCCTAGAATTTAAACTCTCATTTCTAACCCTTCCTTCATGGTTTAAACTGGTGCCTGTGCCTGTGCCCTTCTGAATCGGTCAGTTGCTCAACAAAACAGCAGCTTCTGGGAAAGAATAAATTATTCAACTTCTGTTAGTTTCATGTCTTTCACATGTCACCACCACTCAAGTGCTGGTGTTTTTGAACAAAGCAATCCAATAATAATGCACTGAAGCCAAAAATTAAAGAACACCCTCTCAAAAAGCAGATCTTAGGATCACACTATGCAATATTACAGATATACCACTAATTACAATTAGCTTTGTTGTGTTTGGGGTTCTGTCTATGTATGTATATAGCTAACACAGAGCTGTTGGAATAAGAGGCCTTATCTGAAAATGTTCTTAGAGTATTTTTCCTGGCAGTATGGCATTTAATTTTATTCTTTTATTATCAGTATTTTGAGTTCTATTTGCTCCTGATATTTTAGGATACTAGGATACTTTATTAAAGATGCTGAATCACAATAACAAAACCAGCTAAGCTCTCAAAAGCATCTTTGACATGAAAAAATACAGCCTACATTCTTGCAAAGGTGTTGTTAATTTGCATTTTTATCCCAACCAAGGATATGATCAATCTGTATAATTAACCTGAAAGCAAATAACTGAGACTAACAGATATAGTTCATATTAATGCCATACAGAATTATTTTCCTTAATCATGTGGATACCTGTAAGTACCTAGAAGAGTGCACCACTTACTATGGGGACAGTTTTCAGCCACTGCCATGTGATGTGAATTATTATCATAACAGTGAAGTTAAGTCTCATATGCCCCTCTTCTTTACTATGTATGATATTTATTAAGCTATTGTGCCATTTCCTATACTTGTTGCAATAACTCCATTGTTAAGGATTCTAAAAACTTTTTTTTTTATTTTATTTTCTGTTCCAGTTCAAGAAAAAAAGCAGCTGTGAAAGGAGGATATATTCTTCCAAAAATCAGCCCTATTGGCCAACTGTTCCTGTCTGCTCGTGTGTGGATGTGCTCAGAAAACAAACTGACAGATAATTAGCTGTCTCCATATCACTGCTTGAAACATGAAACAAAGACATACTACTTTTGAACTGCAGAAAGAAGGTTTCAATTTAAAATTACTCTCCTTGAATGGTAAAAGATAATTCTGAGTATCATGAAATTAAAAAAAAAATAAGGGGGTGGGGCTGAGATTATTCTGCAAACTCTATGGCTGGTTTTACTTTGGTATTTAGCACAAGAAAAATGTGACCTTCTAACATATCAGTCCAGGTACTTGCCCTTGTTTTTGAGAGAGAATTCACCTGTTAATTCAAATTGCTGCAAGTGGATGATTTAAAAATAATATTGCACTACCTGCTTCACAGATTGGGAGAACAGTCCATGTTGATTATTACCAACGGAGTGGCTCGGGGGGCAGCGTTTTCTTTTGCGTGCTTGATAAGCTATTTCTGCAGATAAGGCAGCCTGAGGGAAGGACCAGCCTGTACTCGGGACGTGTTTGGAAGGCAGGAGCGCAGAGGCTGCCTTTCCCTCAGCCCTGTGCCACCAAGAGGCTGCAAGTGCCGGGGGGAAGAAATCCTCTGGTGTCACTTAAGTGCTGCAGCTACATGCTGCAGTGCTGCAGCTACTCCTAAACGAGTGCCCATGCAAAGCCCCCATCCAGCTGGGTGAGATGTAAGTGAATCTGACTGGCGGGGGATTTTGATGAAAGCTGTGCAGGACAGTCCAATGACAGGGGGAATTTATTGTCCCAGTTGGAGGCCTGGGGATAGGAATGTTGGCACTTCACTTGGAGTCAAATCAGCTTTTGCTCCTGAGGGTCACTGGCCTACCAAATCTGAGTTTGCTAAATCGATAGTTGTCTTTTCTCAGTTGTTCTTTAAGACACTTCCTTTCTTATTGTGTAACCCAAGGAATATTAAATACAAACAAGGAGGTGACTATCATAATTTGTGACATTTACATTTACAGGAAAAAGGACATTTGATTGTAATACCAAAAAGCCAGATGGTTGCACGTGGGAAGCCCCTCTCAATTAAGCTAGGAGATACTGGCTTTCTTAGGATCAGTGATTCCCAGGCAGATGATAAAAGATGCATTATCAGCTTTCAAAGACAAGGAAGTTTCAGCAATCTAATTGTCTTGTGCCTTTCGTATAGACTATGTTTATGGTATCACAGTGTTTACATTCGAATGCAAAGTAATTGTGTTATTTGGAAAACAGCTTCAGGAGGAACTTGGTTATACATTTAATGTGGCTGAGTAAGAAAACTAGTCTTAAAAACAAAACCAAAAGATTTTTTCAGACTCAGTTCTGCTGAAGCAGGAAAGTATTTCTGTTCTCCAAACTGAAGGACTTACCAGGCTGCTTCACAATGAAGATTCCAGTTGTTTATTATGGACTAGCAAATCCATTTAGAAAACTGGCACAGTGACCAAGTGACAGATTCCTGAAAGCAAAACCTCTTATCAGTAATTCTTCTGCAGGCAGGTAGAACTCTATATTTTTTTCCTAAATTTACAAATAAAGGGAAGAGAGATGGCCATGGGGATGCAAACATAACTCCCTAGTGGGGAAAACAGGACAAAGGGGAGATTGTCCCTTACACCATCACTTCTCTTTTCAGCTCAAATTCTTACCAGCCTGAAAACATCTGTTTCTTGCCAGAAGTGCCAGTTATGGATTCCTTGACATGAAACACTTTTAAACTAGCACGAAGGTAGCATACAGTTTACATGATACAACCCTCTAGCAACCAAAAGTTTTTCATAGCTGTTTATTCCGTGCTGTGCTGTCAGCTTCCTTTGTATCTATCAGTGGTTATTTAAAGGCTAACTTGTCAAGGAATAATGGGGAGAGGGAAAATATATTTTTAACACTTCAAGTTCTCTTTATCTGTATAGTCTTGGTTTTACGTGGTTATTCAGGGGGTGGTTTACCATGGAGCATGCATTTAAAATTACTGTAGAGTTGAAATGCAGCTTTAATGTAACTTGCTCCATATTTTTACACAAAGACTAAGGTCAGATTTCCTCCCCAGCAAAAGTCACAGTGGAATTAGATCTCTGTCAAATATAGATCTCACACGTGGCTTTCACAGGAAGGAAATCAGCCTCCCTGCCTGTGCTCAGGAGCTCCGGGAGCCCTTGGTGAGAGCTGGGATCGGTGCAGGGGAAGGGCAAGGATGCGGAATCAAGAAACGGGCATCTATTCTGTGCCTTGGAAGTTACGTTTAGAAAGCACAAATGCCCTAAAAAATCTGCAGTTTGGGGTAGCCAGAGGCTGTGTCTCAAGCAGAAAACTGGTGGAGGCCCTGTGCCGGACAGAGGGGAGGGAAGGGGAAGGAAGGTGGGAAGCAGAGGTGGCGCCAGGGCAGGTGTTTGGCGCAGGGCCAGAAGGGCACGTGGTCCCACTCCAAGGGGCACTGTCTGCTCTGACACTAGTCCGGGCTTTACGCTCCCACATACTCGTGAACAGAAGCGAAAACTTGTCTTTTGGGCAGGGGCAAATTCCCGAGGAGGTGATGGAAGCGAGAGCACCGTGCTGTTGGTTGTCTGCTTACACTGTTCTTCAGTCTTGCTAGGCACTTTACTACAGCCTTACGCGTAATTTCTGTAAGCTTTTTCTAAAAGACTGCTTTATACTTCACTGTACAGTTAATCTTTCCTAATCTACTCTTTTGCTAAATATAGCCCTGATATTTGTCTAAAGCACCCCTGCGTCTCCAGCTTCAGCAGAAATCGGATGAGTTGACCAGCCTCCTTGGGCCTGACTCCCTGATGATGGCAGGTGTTAGTTTATTTTGTATACATGCAAACAGCTCTGTGAAGCGCTTAATCACTCAGGTCTGTGCAACAAGCTTCCTTAATGGGTAGGGTAGAACAGCCCCATACGTGTCTGCTCCAGACATAGTCCACACGTCTTCTCTGCCCACCAATGTACTGAAGAGATGTAATCCTAGAAGTCACAGAGAGCTATTTTTATTAAGAAAACAAAACACCCAGGACACGGGTGAGCTCTTTCCACGAAGCTAAGAGACAACAGACATCTACTGATATGCACTTTAATTCTTTAACTTAAAAAAAAAAAAAAAAAAAAAGTCCACCTTAAGTTGTAGATTGAAATCTCTTACCTAGTTTGTTACTGGGGGCAGGTAACGAACGAACCCCTCATAACTTTTCTTTTGACTGTGAACTTCTACGACCACTAATCAGGGTCTTCAAGCAAAACTTCAGCATGGCTGGAAGAAGCAAGTTTGATCTTAAGTGTGTGTTTTAGTGCACAGTATTGAATTTCTGAAGCATAATTATTTAATAACTGTTCTGTTGGTTCTAAACTGAGACTGAAATGTATTTTTTTGCCCTGATTCAGTTGACTTAGTATGTTGGATGGTGGCGGGGAAAAGTGTTTCCACATATCTTTAGTGTATAACTTTGCACTTGTTAATGTATTGCTCACGTAAATAAATGTTTCACATCCAGCAAATCACGTACAAAGTAGTCTTTGATCTGCTACTTCTAGTTTCACTGACCTGTACCAGTTACTAAACCTCTTCCGCCTGGGACCAGCTGAGAGTAAAGCAACTCTCACCTGTTACACACATTTCAGACATG